>PVKP010010225.1:0-65392 GCA_004027715.1 Plecturocebus donacophilus
TTAAGCACAATTATTGGCATAAAAGAGGTTTTTAATACCCATTTTTAAACTGCATTCTAGCCTGGGCAATAAAACAAGAATCCCATTCTCTCTCCCTCTTTCTCTTCCTCTTTCTTTCTCTCTTTCATTCTTTTTTTTCTTTCTTTTGCTGTTTCTTTCTTTCTCCTTTTCTCTCTTTTTCTAAAAAAAAAAAAAAAAAGCTTCTTACCAATCCCCATAAGATAATTTCTTATTGTTAAATTTTTCATGTATGGCCCTCAAAATCATTTAAAATTGTTCTTCACATAGATCTTATACATTTCTCAAGTTTATTCCTATGGGTTTTATGAATTTAATTTATATGTAAAGGAAATCTCTTCATCAAGTATATATTCTATGTATGTAGAAAAGCTATTGATTTTTGTGTGATTTCAGATTATTTTTAATAGTTTCTTAGGTTTTAATGTGTTTTCCTTGGATGTTCAAAATTCAGTCTTCTATGGATCAATGATAAATTTGGCTCCTTCTAATTTCTATACCTCTCATTTCTCTTGTCTGATTTCTGACTCCTTTTCCGAAAAGGAAAATAAGAGTGATGTATTTATGAAATCTTTTGCCATTAAGAAATGCTAAACTTTTATGCAGGAAAAAAATCTGTCAATTCTTCTGTAGCTTCATGTCTTGTTTCAGAAGAGTTTTCCCATCCCTCACAGGCTAAAGACACATTGCATATTTTCTTCTAATATTTATAGTTTTCATTTTACATTTACATCTTTAATCCATCTGGAATTTATTGCTATATATTGCAGGAGATAAAAATCTAACTTTATTTTTTCCAGATGGATTGCAAAATTTCCCAACATCATTTGTAAAATTGGTCAGCCTTTCCTCACTGGTTTGAAATGCCACTTTAATCATATTCTAAATAGATCAGTTTTATTTTTTAAACCAGAGCTTAAAAACTGTAAAGGAAATGAATTGCAGTAGAGAACAAAGATATGAAAAGCCAGCAAAAAATCCACATTAAGATAAAGTTGTGCACACACTATTTAATGCATATAATAAAATACAAAGGCCACTCATAGCAAAATAGTATAAATATAAATATTCCAGAGAAAATATTCTTATATGATATTCTAGTAAGAAAGATTCAGAGGATGGAATGGATATTCATAAAATACAAGACGTAGCAGTTAATTATTCAAACATTGTGTAAAGTTATTCCCTGCATATGGAAAGTTATTTGAAGCCTCAAAGCTGTAAACATCCTCCAGCTGCCTAGTTTAACCCCAAATCAGATGTTTCTGAGAGCAAATCAGAATGTCCACTGAATAAAAAGCAAAGTCTGAAATTAGAAAAAAATAATAATAACAATCCTCTTTTCTTCTTGTAATTCGAGATTGTTTGGTTTTTCATTTCCGTCTCTGAGTCTCTGTAGTATATGTCACCATCTCTCTTTCTTGGCATTGGAGGAGGGCTAAAGTGGACAGAGGCCTGGCATTTGCAATTCTTTCTCTCTTTTAACAAGAAAAGTTGTTTAAGAATTATCAAGAATTAAATGCCAAACAGATTATTACATTCAACTCTGAAACCTGGATAGAAATCTTAAAGCATGTGCCCCTGCAAATGCATGGCTCTCCAGAGCTTTAAAAAGTTTCAATTAAATAGTTAACAATTAGTATTATAATAGTGAATCCTGATATTCCTTGGCAATATCTATATGGTTCTATAAGGCCTGAAGTGCTATTTGTTAGTGGAACTAAAATAGAGCCAAGAGTAAATTTATATCAGACTCTTCACTGGAACATTATAAAGAATATTATTGGCCAATTCAAAATTGTATTTTATTATGTTATTGATACAGCTTAAATAAAAATTAAAAGAATAATCAAAGATAAAGACAGTTTACTAATATTACTATGTCAAGTCATGTCATTTGAGAGTCATCCAGTAAGGGCAAAGGAAACCCACAAGATGATCATGAGGTGTGTTTTCACATAGTATCATTGAAACATGCACATTGTGTTTTCTTTTACAAGTGGAATGATATGTTTTTAGGAAGGATATTTGAGTGAGCTTTAATCAAGCAATTAAATAACAGCAAAGGCAATAATAGCAACAGCACCAACAACTTCAAATAAGCCACTTTCTTCAGGGGTTGGGGACTGATCTGTTGTGTGTCTGGGTGAGGAGTCATGATAGGATGGCTTGCATCACATTATACAGGTGACGTAAGTAAGTTATCTTATTACAAATAAAATGTAAATGTAAACAAGTCCCAGGATGTCAACACTTGGGAGGTAACTGATGTTCCAGCCACTTTATAACAAACACTTAATGTTTTGAAACATTACATCATTTAGCATTCCACACTAAAAACAGGCAATTAACTGAATAAATCTGTAATATTTCGTCAGGAGTCTTAGGAATGGCTATTATATAAGTTAGGTTTAGGGGGTTTTTTCCGAATAAACTAAAGCAATGCAGATTGTTTTTTTCCTACTATAAAAGCAGCCAGTCTAAGAGGGTGGGAGTACTGGCAGCTAGGTTAACAAATGCTGCCCTAAGCAGATTTTCCTGGAAAACCTTGCAGAGCCTGTGTCTATTTTTGCCTCTATTAATTGCCAAGATGGTCCTGGATGCTCTATGACTTCCCGACCCTCTAAATAAAGCTAGACTTTAGACAGGCTCTTTATTTCTCAGGCCAGCAAAAAAGTGCTAATTACAAAATACTTTGATTTAAACACTAGAAACTCATTCACAAACCCAAGCCAAGTCTCAGATTTGAAAGCATTTAAAAATATCCTTGCAACAGCCGTACTACTTTATACTTTATCTATTTTTAGGGCCTCAGTGTTTGTTTTGCTGGAAGAAAAAAATTAAAACATGAAAAGTATGCCATGAGCAAATCTGCAATAATAAGCAGCACATACATGTTGTGGAAGAAAATATTCAACATAAAGCAGTCAACATAAAAGCAGATTCTGCTGAGGCATTTTTATAAATAGCAGTTATTATTTTGCTTTCAACTGCTGAGCACTTTAAATAACATGCCCTTAAAAGTTGTCAAGTGCTTTACTTCATATAAATATAATTTCTTGATCTTAACTTTCATGAAATTATTATGGAAAATTATAAATGTATTTCATTAGTTCCACGTGTCATTTTACTGTCATTATATTGTTGAAATTAGAAGCACAAGGAAGAAATAAAAACATAACAATGGCTCTGAAGAAGCCATTTATGAGAAAATATGCATGACTGTGTATAAAAACAAAATTTGTCGACAAAAGTTTGCATAAAATGTTTCAAATAGGTATCATGTCACCCAGAGATTTACAGATAAAATTGTCCCAACTGGCTGTCAATAGGTCATACCAAATTAAGGGCATACCCTACCTTAAATGTCCCTTTGAATTCTCGAGTATACTAATTTGGGGGAATTAGGTTTTGAACCCAAAAGAACAGTTTTGGAACTGCATGCCCCATGTAATTACTGCTATACACCCCAGCAAATTTTCACACTGTATCTTTAAAAGCAAAAATCACTTAAAAGGTTCTGAATCACCTCCATCTGGAAAGTATAGAGGTATGTAAAGGAAAAGGATGGCTATTTCAATACTGGGAAAATGAAGTCTTACTGCAAGAAAAGAAAGCGAATTGCCTGATTCCCACCACGGGGTAGCACATTCCGACTCCCGTGACTCAACGAGGGCTGCTGGCCGTGGGTGGGGCTGATGCAATCCTGCGTCACCATGTTCCCTGAGACCAAAGGCCGCCCCCAGTAGCGGCGGTTCAGAGAAGCTGCAGCTTTGTTCGCTACTGTGGCAGACACCAGAAACCATGGTAACACTTACAGGGCCCGAAACACCTTTATTCACTGCTTCAGAGCTTCTCGGCCTCAGCCCACATGATTCGACTCGGCAATACAGAAAATGGTAACGTAGGGTTCAGAAAAATACTGACGAACACTGCAAATCATGTTCAGAGTAGAAATTGTGACTTTGCTAGCATTTCACCAGTGTTTCCTGCCTCGCAACTAGCAGATATGTAACCAAAACGGCTTGCTGTGAATTGTGTAGCATCCAAGCCAAAAGCAATAAAATTTCTGTAAGAGCATATGCGCCATGGCAGAATACAACATCAGCCCAGAAAAATGATTTTCCTGGGAAGTCCTGTGAATAGGGCTCTCTAGGATACGGAAGCTGGGCAGAGATTTTCGCTGCTTCCAGCCCACAGTGAGGTAATTTTAAAGGCCCTTTTCCCTTCATTTGTTCTGCATTCACTGAATGTACGTTTTTTGATGTCAGAGGGACATTGCAGAAAAGATCAGACAGAATAGTCTGACAATGGAGCCAAAGTTCAAAGCTTCTCTATTTTCAGGTAACAGCCGCGACAGTGTGTCTGCACTAAATCTTTCGAGGGCATGTCACTGTAACCCCTTCCAGAGCTTTTCAAACAGTTCAAGACAAACAAATCACTTAGTCGTTGAACAACTGTAACATCTGATACCATCACACAGAAGCTGTAGCAATAGTCACTAATCAAAGTTTCTTCCATTCAGTTGAAAAAAGAAAATTCCTCGGCTTTGGTTTAAGATCACCTTTTTATGTTGTTCTTTTGAAAATTATTATATGCCAAGGTTGGGGGAGAGAAAGGATCCTCCCTGTAAGAAGAAGCAGAGAGTCAGGTTCTAGCCGCAGGGCACTGTCAATCAGTAACTACCGGGTGGGTGGGAGTCCTCGGAGGTGACTGGGGAGCCCCTCAAAGGAATAGCCAGGCCCTCCTTAGAGTCGCTCTGCCAGTCCCGCAGAGAGGGCCCACTCTCGGAGGTCTGTCCCCGGCAACGGTGTTCTCCTTTCGGGCCTTCTGACTGACCTCTCAGCGAAGCACGGACTGCCAGTGCCAGCACCACCAAGCGGTAGAGTTGCAACACCACCACGAGGAAGTTCTTCGCGGCAAAGAACACCAGCATCTGACTGATCACTTTGAAATACGTCATCAGTATGAGACGCACGACAAGGAAGGGCCCATCTTGTATGAGGACGCTGATGCCGATGTTCCACAGATCCGCACTGTACTGGCAAAAGAAGAGGCTGGGAAATCCCCTCTCTGTCACAGACACGGGGCACACGACATTCTGTACTGAAGACACAAGACCGACTAGTCACTATCTCCCTTGGAAGCACAGACATAGAAGACAATGACATGGGGACAAGTCATTAACAACGGGGGCTGTGCAAGTAATAGTTCTGTGATTTAATTACAGAATGGAAATCAAATGGAACTATCCAGTCATTTAATTCTGGGTGGAACAAGTGAAAGCACCCTGCCCTGTGGCTTGCATCCACGTAGGAAATGTAAGATCACCTAGTTCTTACCCTAGGCAAAGCACAATTAAATAGATTCTAGGAGCAGGGCATGGTCGCAAGTGCCCATAGCCCAAGCTCCTTGTGAGGCCGAGGCTGCACCATGGGGAATATAAAGAATAAAGTAAACTGCCATTGTGATCCTGGGGACCACAGTGTAAGGAACCCTCACAGTTGCATGCTCAAGGCTTCAAGTCAGGAAGCGTGACTGTCGCATTTTCTAGCAGCGAGTTGCTGGCATGGTCACTTAAGCCTTCCTGGGCCACAATTTCTTCCTTTGAAAACTGGGATAATAATCATATCGGCGAGGAGAGGAGTCCTTACTCATTGACTCATTCTGTTTCCATTAGAATAACAGCCCTGCGTTCTGTCCACTTTTTCCTTCAGTCTTCCCCTTAGGATCACAAATGATTTGTTTGATTGATAAGCTTGGGAAACCAAGCAAAGTGTACATGGCTCTGATCATTCTACATCCTCTTTTTAGGATGTTTGTTACTTTACACACTCATGTGTGCAAATTGTGCTGTGAAAATTCAAGTGCTTATATTCAAATTCAAACTTAATTCATGTGAAATGTATTTTTCAAATGATGAAGGAAAAAAAGTCCTGAATAAATGCCATTGTTATTTTATTTTGTCCTAATTCCTTGTGCTTTTGTTTCACAGTTTACAAGAAAGACTGAATATAATTACTGATTTTCCAGTTAAACAAAAGGAGGTCCAATCAACAGAAGAAACTTTTGTCTTAATTTCTCAATTGTAAATTTAATTCAGGGTCAAGGACAGAAAATAATCCTTTTATAATAATGAAGCCTTCCATTTGGAGTTTTCAAACAAAGAATGCCTTCGTCTGCTGGAGCCTGAAAATATTATGAAGCTGCTTTGATATGGATGAACATAATGTACTATTTGTTGGAAAATACAATAATGATTTAGTCAGAAGTAACATTTGGTCTTTGTTTTTCAAACAGCTGCATAACATTATCACCCCTGAAAGTTTACAAAATGTCTTTCTTAAATACAAATTCTCTTAGCAAGGCAATAAACCACAAGATACGGGAGGGTGAGGATCAGCAGAATGAAAGACAAAAGAGGAACCAAGGTAAGATCAATGGTAGCCTTTCCGAAGAAATAAGGGCCAGGAAATGGCTCCCAAAAGACCTTCTAATGGTATTAACTCAATATCTAAAATGATGGCACCTAATATTCTATAAGTGGACACCAGCTTGATCAATGAGTATAGCATACCTTCCAGGGCACACTATGACAAAATCTGTGTGTGTGTGTGTGTGTGTGTATGTGTATGTGTGTGTGTGTGTTACTGACATATATTTGTTTGTAATTATTAATCAGCGATTGTGGTTTTGATGTTTCTTAAAAGCCACAGCAATTTTTTCCATCCATTCTGTTAACAATTCCAAAAGTGAATGCTACATTTAAAATGGCCTCAGACCTCTGAGCTTACAAAAGTGAACCAAAAAAGATGGAGAAAAAAGTTCATATCCCTGTCCTGAGGATTAATTCTAATCCTGAGGCTGTCAAGTAGGGTGTCATAAAAAATAAAAAGTCAGGCTGAGGAAAATGTGATTATTAATTTCTAGAATTTCTTTGGAGTAAAGTGACATTCAGGAGAATTCTCAAATCAAAATTCTGAGGTTCCAAGAAGTTTTGGGATGACCCCAGATCAACACTGCTCAATTGAACTTTCTGTGATGGTAGAAGTGTTCCATATTACTGCTGTCCAATATGGTAGCCACTGTGGCAACTGGGCACATGAAATGTGGCTAGTGTGACTGACAAATTGGACTTTTAATGTTTTAAATTTTTAATTAATTTTAATCTAAAGAGCCATGTGGTTGGTGGGTCCCCTGTTGGACAATGTAGCCCCAGATCATCACTAGTATAAAATGCCTGAGAGACAGATTATGTCTTACAAAATCTTAGAGGTTTATGTTTTTATTAAAGTAAGACCAGTGGGATTCCAAGAACCACCAATGAGGACAATTTTAACTGCTCCTATGCCTTCTGAAGTTCTAATACATGAGTCTGACAAAAGAATAAAATTACTTCTTACAAATAATGAGAGAGAAAACTTTTATGGCATCAACTTGCTAAGCAAACTGTATAATACTGTCATGACAAGAATATTCAACCCTAGTGACTATGATTATCATCCCTATTACATGGATGAAAAAAACTGAGACAGAGACATATTACCTGGTTTGTAGGAGGTCTTATAAATCATAACTGATGGAACTGCTGTTTGAAGTAAATATAACACTGTGCAATTATCTGCTCTACTATCTTAAGCTCACCAGGTACCACAGTGGATCCACCCTTCTTGGTTTTACTAAGTTTCAATTTACTTTCCTTCTAATCTGAACTAGAACTAACATGGGATATAGACATGAAGATGCTCTCACTTGCCTTCTTAGCTTTAGCATAGTTTATAATCAAGAGGTGTAATTTTCTGTTTCTTTGCACGAACATCTTACCTGCCAGGTCAAGTGGAAACTGCAGCATGCTCCAAGTCCATATAACAAGGATGGCATAGACTAGTGCAGGGCTATTCCTAGAATACAGACCAAATTTTAAATTTGTAATAAAAAGTATGATGTCATGAGGAAGAGAAAAATCTTCTCAGCTCATTTTTTAGTATATCCTTAATAAACTTCTTGTGGCCAAAATATCCAGTGATTTAATAAATCAGTGAAAAAAATTCTTGCATGATAATAATGGAATAATAAAGAAGCAGTGAAAAATAAATAATCAGAGACTTAAAACCCAACGTATGCATGAATTATGACAAAGCCTCTTGGTCCCTTATTGCTGTCTTTAGTTTTACCAAATTATGGAAACATTATGGGAGAGAAATGATAGGGGAGGAAATGTAGATATTGACATGGATATTCAAATTGCTGATTTCAAGGGATATCAGCAGGGGAGATTCATAATTATTCTAAGAAACCAGGGATCTAACTGAAAAGACATTTCAAAAGAGCTAAACGATGCTCAAAAATTAAGAACACAACATTGAAAGAAAATTGTCATTAGATAGTGAAAAAGTAAAGAGAGAAATCTAATAAATAAAAATTTATACCAGGTGTAAGGCAAGGAATGAGCCGTTTTCATTCACTACTGTATCCTCAGTGCCTAGAACAGTGCTTGATGGATAACAGGCATTCAACATATATTTGTGGAAGAAATGGTTGAATGTACAAAAGTAGAGTCCATATTCAGACCAATATATGAATGTCCTAGACCTAGGAAAATGGTCATGAAGACTACAATCAGAAAGAATAGAGCTTACAGAAATGCAAAGGATGTTAAAAAGGGTCACATTTATTTTTAGCAAACATAGAAAGGAAGTCATCCATTTGAGCTTGGTGGTATAATAACAGATTTTGTTTCCATCTTCTGTCAAGAGAGATTTTCAGATTGGAGAAGTCTGAAAAGCATCAGGGAGGAGTAATTGAAACCAAAAGAAATGAGGTGATTGTAAGGAATATCTTTAAATGCTTCAAGTGTAGAGGCATTAAATGCAAAATTAAATCTCTAAACTCTAAGAGAATTTGTAAATGAGGTTTCTATACCATCATTATCTGTTTTGGCAGTTAATGGTGGAGACAAGGTTGGTGATAGAAAAATAAAGTCTCAACTTTCAAAATGAAGCAGAAATATGTCTTAAAGCACAAAAGGCACATTTACTATTAATCTCTAGTTAGAGTATAAAAATTATTCTTTAAAAGATTTCTGAGAGCCCTTTTAGAAACGGATATTACAAAGTGTCATCACAGCTTCTGTGAGAAATATTGCACTCAACTAAACTTGGCTCCTCTTTCTAAAAAATATAGTTAGGGTTACCAAGCAGGTAAAGCTGTATAAATTGATGATAGACCTTCAGATTTAAACTAGGTTTCTGAAAATGTCTCCCTTAGTGTCCTCATTAACAAAATTAAGAAATATTCCAGGTGTGAATACTGTTAGATGGATTCCTGTGTAAATGACTCCCCATAGGGAGACTCTCCAATGAGTTATTGAAGGCTGCACTTTTGATTCTTTTCTACTTCACATTTTATCATGACTTGGTTGACATTGATGGAAGGCTTCTCATATGCACATATGGCATGGAGTGTGGATAGAAAACCAGTACCCTGGAAGACACAATCAGGATTCCCAAAGAAGTAACTGGACGACCTAGATTAGAATAGAATTGGATACAAGAGAGAGCATTTCACAGCAGCAGCCATAAAAAAAGGGCTCAAAGATTTTCCCTTACTATTATCTAATTATGAGTTAACAGTATGACAAGATTTACAATTTACGAAAATCAAATACAATCATAGCTTGCTTCACAAGAAATATAATGCCTAAAATTTTAAGTGGAAATGCCTTGGAAATTCAGACTGTAACTTTTCCCTTTTTTTTTTTTTTTTTTTATGGCACAGATATTTTATTTTCTCAGAGCAGACACTGGGCCTAGGCTACAGCTGCCCCCGTAGCTCCCCTCTTGTCAAGAGATGCAAAGCTCACTTCTGGGGCACACCCATCTCCAGCTGGAGGTATAAGCAAAGGCTTGTACACTGTCAATATCTATACACAACAGACCTTCAATAAGTGCCTGAATTTTTAAATAATGTTATATGCAGTTTCTGATTTCAGAAATACACACCAGGCAGTTTTCTAAATGTTTAACTCTATGATCACACTTAATCCTCATACCAACTCAACAAAGTAGACACAATTATTATCTCTATTTTATCAAGGAGGTAACAGAGGCTTGAGGAAATTTGTCCAAAAGAATGTGGTTATAAGTGTTGAGAGCAGAAATCAAAACTAGACAGCTGATTTCAGTATCTACCCTTTCAACCATTACATTATATTATTTCCATGAATGAAATGGAAACTTTTTTAATTCTCCTCTATTCTACAATGTTCAGAACATACCTGAAATATTAGGTGTGGTGCTTCATGTTTTAGGAGAAACATTTATAAAGTTTCTTGTACCAAAGGGGAAAAACCAGAATGGAAAAGGAATTCAGAGTCATGATCTATGTGAAATAGTTCAAGAAACTGAAAACTAGAGAAAATTCCTTAGAAGTTTTACTTCATATGTTTAAGGGCTACAGTGTGGAAAAGGAATGAAACATTTCTTTTGACTTGAGATGGCCAACTCAGGCTCAAAGGATTTCAGTTGTATGTGTAAGAATTCAAATTTCATCACAATAGCAGAAAGTAGTTTCTAATAATATTACCTCAAATAGAACAAGTTGCCCCTTGGGGTTAGCATATCTTCTATTAGTGGAGTTTTTCAAACAAAGCCTGCAGAAAAAGTTGTTCAGGATATTTCGGCTAGGATTTTTCAATAGATGCAAAAGAAATTTTTCACAAGATCGTTACTTTTGAAGTTTCATCTAGTCCAAAACTTCAATAATTCTACCAAAAACTATGTGCAATTTGCCTGCAAGGCAGTAGAAAGCAGTGGCAAAGCAGGGGGCTTTGGTGCCAAGTGACCAGAGTTCTAACATCAGCTCCAACTCTCACTGAAGAAATAGGATGTGAGACTCTAATTCCAGATTGATCAGTTATTAGTTATATGAATATGAATAAGTAGTTTAACATCTGTATACTTTAGTTTACCCATTTATATTGTGAGGAATACAATATTAATAGTTATTGGATTATATGATAATTTTATTAAGTATATTATTTAAATATGTTAAATATATAAAGCTCCTAGAACAGCATGTGACACAAGCTATTACGGTAGATCACTACAAGTTAGTTATTTTTGGTTTCATGTAATCTTGAGACTTTCTTAATTTTCCTTGCCTGACAAGCCTTTGCTTATAAAATGGTGATAATAATGCTATTTACCTCAAAGTGTGAATGTAAAGGCAAAATAACTTATTAAATTCAAGCATTTAAGACTTCTTAGCACACAGTGAGTGATAAACATTACATAATTGTAGCAGTGGTAATTTTACTGGTATGTCAACACACTTCTTAAAATCTTTGTATATTATTCATCATCCTACAAAATAGGGATAAATGATATACTAACACTAGCCCTAAATAAATCCAATTTTAACCACACAATAATGAATGCATGCTTTTTGAATATGCATATATTATCTATGCACACACAAAATATGGAAGAATGTGGGTGTTGACATACTAGTAAAACATACTAGTAAAATTATCAAACACAATTTTGGAATAGTAAGTCAGAAAATTTTTAAAGCAGGCAAATATGAATTATCAGATTAGACAGTAAAAATTCTCAGCAAGGTTAAATGTTAGAATGTAAATAAATCAGGGATATTAATGGCAAACACTGAAGATCTGCAAAGGAATTTTGGGGTGGATTTATTCACCACTGTCCCATGTGTGTAATCTGCCTTCACAAATGTCAACTGAGAAGTATGTAAGTAGACAATGAACTTGATTCAGAGACAGACAAAAAAATCTTGGGAAGTTTAATTATTGACATTAGTATCACGTTTCTACTTGAAAAGCTAGGAACATAAAAGACTGGCATTTGGCATATCAGCACACTCAATCTGGTGGTTGAAAATAAAAATAAAAAGTCATATTTTGCCAATTTGCTTAGCTATTTCTTTTTGGAAGTGTAAATATCCTTGTAGAAAAGAGATAATCAGTGGATAGAATTTGTCTAGTTTTTTTTTAAATGACAAGCAGAAAATGAAAAAATAATAAAAAAGGAAGGAAAAATTAAGTATTAACCTATCTTAGAAGAAATATTTCTCCATCTCTTCCAGGTGAAAGAGAGGTTGGCCTTAACTCTGCAAAATAAAGAGAAAATACAATCTAAACATAGGAAGAGTCTCCTTTGTATGATCAAGTAATCACAGTGAAATGTTAATAATGCTGTGAGAATAGAATTATTTTTAATAAATGATCTATTAATATGTTGGAGAAAAAAAAAGACTGCACAAATTGATCTCCAAAGATGTAAAACGGCCAGGGAGCTCTTAGTGGCAATGATGTTGAAATTCTGACTTATGAAAATTTTGGAAGGTAGCTATAGCAAAACGCAAAGGTCAACAAATCCTCTCCCCAACAAACATGTATAATAGTAAAAAATTTGTCAAAAACAACCATCAGGGCTTGGAAAATCAACCAAAAGCAAACAACAAATTAATAACATTTATTCATGAAAAACCAGCCAAGCTTTAAGTAAGAACAGTGGAAATCTGAAGACAGATATTCATTCCCCTATCCCCAGCTTGGCTATGTTTTTTTTTTTTTTTTTTTATTGCCCTGAATAAAGTTAAACAGATGAGAAAGAAGTTATTCAAGACTATTGTAATACAGGAGAAAAGATTAAACTCAACTCTGCTAAAACAAAAAGTAGCAGAGTTTTCAAAAACTGGGGTGACCTACTTGAACAGTACTGGAGAATGTCAGGATGGGGGTTAGTAAACTTGATTAGGCCACTCGTGTTTGGTAATTGGCACTTTTCAAAGTGAGGATCTTACCCTCTCACAGAGGCAGGAGATAGGGCCTCCATCTTTCATTAAGACTGCATTTTAAAGGAATGGCTCCCAGGTCCTTGAGAAAGATATTGTTGGATTGCAAACTGGCAAGAGGCTGGAAAATTTACATCTTAAAGGGACAGAGATAGAATTTATGATATCAAGTTTCTTATCATAAATGTTCTATGAAAAGATAAGTTAGGGACCTATATTCAGAAAAAAAATGTCTGAAGTTGATTCAAGTTGCGGGAATGGTAAAACTATCTTGATCAGTTAAAGTGGTAATTTTACCAGTGACGGCTTTAGAGTGGAGGATGAAATCTCACACTCAGCGGTGTGTCAATAAAAGTAACAAACTCAATTGGAAATGATTTTAAAAATCTGTAGCTTGCTACTTTCAGATTAAAATCCCAGTTGGAGTGAATAACAAACTAACTTTAAATTTAATAGACAGATTCTTAAAATGAGAGCTATTGAAGGGCTAGATGAGTATTTCTGTTAAGCTTGGCTGACTGAGAAACTGCAGGCATGTTCAGGGAAGGCCCAAAAGGGCCCAGTGAAAATCAAAAGCTGAGGTAGTCATGAAAACATCTTGAACTCTCAATGTGCTACCCACTCCACACACAGATCTTCAGAGAGCAGAAGTCATAAGGGCTCACAGTAGTTGATTACAATATGCCCAAATTACTGGCTGATCAAAAGCTACATAGCTATAGGTGTGACCATTAAGATGTCAAGCTAAAAATAAAGCTAGGAATTTTTAAAAAATCTGAGACATAAGTGACTACAATCCAAAGAGAGATAGATTCCTCCAATTAAGAAAGCAAATGCAACAAAATGAGAAGCCTCAGGTGGTGGCAGTGGAGGGAGCCTGAAGATAACATATTGTTTTAATATATTATCCAAAATGTCCAGTTCTCAACAAAGGAAGTATGTGATATTAAAAAAAAAAAAAAAGAAAAGCCCAGAAATATCGAATTTCTAATCAAGGGGGAAAACACATCAGTTGAAACTGATTCCACTGAGGCCCAGATATTGGATTTAGCAGAAAAATATTTCAAAGCAACTATTGTAAATATGTTCAAAGAATGAAAGAAAACTATGTTTAATTCGTTAAGGAAAAGTCTCGTGGCAATGACTCAACAAGTGGGTAAATAATGATACAGAAACTCTGAAAACAATTAAATAGAAACTCTAGAGTTAAAAATATTATATATATATATATATATATATAATTTGAGGAAAACCATATATATATATATATATATATATATATATATATATATATGAAATACCTGTCAACCAAGAATTCTTTATATAACAAAACCATCCTTTAAACATGAAGGCAAAGTAAAAACATTTCCAGATTAAAAAAAAAAAAAACTTGGAGTATTTTTTACTACAGATTTGCCTTAGGATAAACACTAAATGAAGTCTTTCAGGTTGAAAGGAAATTATACCACATAGTAAGTGAAATCTACATGGAGAAACGAAGAGCATCAAAATGATAAATGTATGGAAAATAAAAAGGAACATATAAATATACAGTCATATAGATATTTTCTTTAATATCTTTTTAAAACCCTAAAAGATTATATAGAACAATAATTATAACACTGAATTATTTGATTATAACATACAAAGATATAATATATGTATAAAAATAATAGCAAAAAGGAAGAGGAAGAAACAGAGTTATCAGTAATGGAGCAAATGGGACAACAGAGCTATGACCAAATGGAGCCATTTTGTTAGACTTTACCAGAATTGAGTTAGTTTTATCCTATAATAGGGGGTGAAATTTTAAAATGTATATTGTAATCCCTAGAGCATCCTCTAATATAATTCAAAAAATGTATAGAGAAATTAACATCACTGGCTTAAAAAATGCTCATGTAACCACCCCCATCCCCCCCACAAAAAAAACAGTAAAGGGAGTAACACAGAAATGAAAAGGACATGAGACACAGAGAAAAACAAATGGCAGCTATAAATCTATTATTATGACCTAAACACAGTGTACTGGTTTGAATAGTGTCCCTTAAAATTCCATGTCTATGCATGTCTCAGACTGTGACCTTATTTAGAAATAGCATCTTTGCAGGATGTAATCAAGTTAAGATGAGGCCATATGGATTAGGGTGGGCCCTAATCCAATGACTGGTGTCCTTATAAGAAAAGAAAGATTTGGAGACACAGACAGAAACACTGGGGTGAATTCTATGTAAAGAAACAGGGAGAAATTGAAATAATATCTCAATGAACAAAGGGACACCAAGAGTTGCTAGCAGTCACCAGAAACCAGGAGAGAAGCTTAAAGTAGATTCTTCATCAGAGCCTCTGGTAGGAATCACCACCTTAATTTTTGATTCCTAGCATCTGGAATTGTGAGAGAAGAAATTTCTGTTGTTTTAAGTCACCATGTTTGTGGTATTTTGTTATAATAGCCCTAGTAAGCTAATATATACTTAAATCAAAAGACAAAAACTGTACTTAACTGGGGAGGAAAATGCAAGATCTAACTATAAGCTGTTTATAAGGGACACAATGTAGATACAAAGACATATATGACTTGAAAGTAAAAGAATGCAACAAGATATCCTAAGCCAACATAAGAAAGCTGGAGTGCCTATATTCATAGGAGACAAATTAGGCTTTTAGAAAAGAAATATTACTAAAGAAAAAAGTGATCCTTCATGACAAAAAAGGTTACTACATTGAAAAGTTGTTAACAATTCAATTTTGCACACCTAAATACAGAGCCCCAAAATGCATGAAGCAAAAACTGACAGTATTTAAAAGAGAAATAGACATTCCAACAATTACAATGGAAGATTTCAGTATTCTACTTTCAGTAATCAATAGAACAACTAGACACAAAATCAGTGAGGATACAAAAGAGTTGAACAATACTATCAACCAATGTGTGTAACTAACATTTTATAAAACTTCCACCCAATACCAAGTAAAAACACATTCTTCTCAAGTACACACGGATCTCCAGGTAGGCTATATAGTAGACCATAAAGTAAGTCTCCATAAATTTTAAAAAACTGAAACAATTTAAAGTAGATCCTCAGACTAAAATAGAATTAAAGAAGGAAACAACAGAAAATAGTCTAAGGGATCCCCATACACTTAGAAGTTAAACAGTCAATTTCTAAACAACCCATGTCAAAGAAGAAATCACAGAAAAAAATGAAAAATATTTTGAACTGCATTAAGTAAAAAAAAAAAAAGACATATCAAATTTATGAGATGTTGGCAAAGCAATGCTTAGAGGAAAATTCATAGCTCTAGATGTCTATAATAGAAAAGATGAAAGGTCTCAAATATAATAGAAAATATGAAAGAGCAGTAATCAAAGTTTCCCTCTGAAGAAATTAGAAAAAAAAAGAAGAGCAAATTAAATCCAAAACAAGCATAAGGAAGGAAAAATTAAACATCAAAACAGAAATCAATGAGGTGGAAAACAGAACAACAATAGAAAAATCAATAAAACCAAAGGCTGGTTATGTTTAAATATCAACAAAATCAATAAACCTGGCCAAACCAAAAAAGTAAATACCAGCCCTTCCCCTCACTCCCTAAAAAAACAAGAGAGAAGGCAGAACTTGCTAAACTCAAGAATGAAAAGAAGGGTACCAAAACTCACTCCACAGAAATTAACACATGTATAGTGAATATTATGGACAATTTTATGACAAAAATCTACAACTTCGATAAAATGGAAAAATTCCTAGAAAGGAAAATCTGACCAAAACTGATTTAAGAAGAAATAGAATGTCTAAATAGACCTATAAAAAGTAATAACATTAAATTGATAATTTTAAAAATCTTCTCACAAAAAAAAAAAATCTTAGTCCAGACGGCTCCTTAGGTGAATTCTATAAAATATTTAAAGAAGAACTAAGACCAAATCTATGTAAAATCTTTCAGTAAATAAAGAAGGGATGCTTCTTGAGGTATTTGATTAAGTCAGCATTACCAAAGACAGAAAAAGATATCATTAGAAAAGTATACTACAGATCAATATGTCTCAAAAGCAAATGTTAGCAAACTGAACCCAATAACTTATGAAAAATATCACAGATTAGGTACAGTGGCTCACACCTATAATCCTAGCATTTCAAGAGGCTTAGGTGGGGGGACTGATACCAAGAGTTCAAGACCAGACTGGTCAACACAGGGAGATCCCCTCTCTACAAAAAAAATAAAATAAATTAGCCAGGTGTGGCATGTGCCTGTGGTCCCAGCTGCTTGGGAGGCTGAGGCGGAAGGATTGCTTGAGCCCAGGAGATCAATGCAGTGGTGATCACACTGGGTGATGCCTGGGTCTGAGCTAATGGGCAAGACTCTGTCTCGAAAAATAAAAAAGAAAAAAAGATTATATATTATAATAAAGTGGAATTTATCTCCAGGAGTCAAGGTTGGTTTAATATCTGAAAATTAATTACTGTAATATACAATTTTAATAGAATAAAAGACAACCAACACATAATTATCTCAATAAAAGCAGGAAAAGGATTTAACAAAATTTAACACCAACCAAAAATAATTCTCAATAATCTAGAAATAAAAGGGAATTTCTTCAAACTAGTAAAGGGCAACTATACAAAATTAACAACTAATATCGTCTTCAACAGAGTAAGACAGAATGCTTATCTCTTGAGATTGAAATGCCCACTCTTACTGCTTCTATTTGACTTTGAAAGACATTCTTGCCAGTGCAATAAGGCAAGAAAAATAAATTAAAAGCATACAGATTAGAAATAATCAAAACAGTCTGTTCAAAAGTGGCATGATCCTATAGGGAGAAAACTTAAAGGATCAAACTAATAAGCAAGTTGAGCATGGTTATAGTAATAGATTATCATATAGAAGTAAACTGTGTTTCTATTATAGTAGTGAAAATAAAATTTAAAAAATAATTCCACTAAAAAGAGCATCAAAAAGAATAAATACTTAGTAAATAATTAAGAAAAGCAATACAAGACTTGTACACTGAAAATTACAAAACATTGCTGAGAGAAATTAAGGAACATCTAAACAAAGGATAAGATATTTTGTGTTCACAGATTGGAAAATTTATTATTGTTAAATGACAATTCTTCCCAAATTGATCTTCATATTCAATTTATTCTCTACCAAAACCATGATATGTTTTTTAAATTTTTTAATCTTTTTTTAGAACTTGAAAAGAGAATCATAAAAATTACATAAAAATGCAAAGCACCTATAATAGCTAAAACAAATTTTAAAAGAACAATTATGGAAGACTTACAATACCCAATTTCAAAGCTCACTATAGCTACATAATCATGATAGTGTGGTATTGGTACAATGACAAACATATAAATCAGTGGAACACAATAGAAAGTCTGGAGAAAAACCTTTACATCTGTGATTCATTGATTTTTTGACAAAGATGCCAAGGCAATATAATAAGAAAAGAATTCTTTCAACAAATGGTATTGGGAAAATTAGTCTCAGCTGGAACAGGACAGTGCCAAAACTGAAAAATGAACTTGGAACTTTACCTCCCACTGTACACAAAAATTATGTAAAAACAGGTATTAGAAATAAATGTAAGAACTAAAACATAGCTCAGACTGGGTGATTTATACAGGAAAAAAGGTTTAATGGACTTACAGTTCCACATGACTGGGAAGCCCTCACAATTATGGGGGAAGACAAGGAGGGGCAAGTCACTTCTTACGTGGATGACAGCAGACAAAGAGAGCTTGTGCAAGAAAACATTTTTAAAATCATCAGCTCTCGTGAGACTCATTCACTATCACAAGAACAGTGTAGGAAAGACCTGCCCCCATAATTCAATCACCTCCCAGCGGGTTCCTCCCATGACATCTGGGAATTGTGGGAGTTACAATTCAAGATGAAATTTGGGTAGGAACACAGCCAAATCATATCAATAAGAAAACAAAAGAAATGGTATTTCTCATTTAGGATTAGGAAAAATATTTCCTACATGACACCAAAAATGTGAAAGAAAATATTAATAAATTTGAACATCAAAATTTTAAAAACATGTTTTTCAAAAGATAACATTAAAAAATAAAAAAACAAGCTGTATACAGAGATGAAATACTTATATTAAGATATTCGATAAAAGAATTGTATCAAGGATATATAAAGAACTCTTACAACACAATAATAAAACGACAATCCAATAAAACATGAACAAAAAATTTCAACAGTCACAACATCAAAGAAGTATATGAATAGTTCATAATACCATGAAAAGATGCTCACCAACATTAGTTGTTAAAGAACTGCAGATTAATGTCCCCATAAGATAACACTACACATTTATCAGAAGGGTATAACAAAAAAAGACTGGGGAAAAACAATTGTTGATAAGGATGCAGAGAAAATGGAATCCTCATACATTGCTGGTGGAAATATAAATTAGTAAAGCTATTTTAGAAAAATCTCATCAGATTATTAAAAATTAAACTTGTACTTTACATACAACCAGTCATTCCACTCTCAGGTGTTTACCAAAGAGAAATGAAAACATAGCCAGGCAAAAGTCTGTCAGTGAATGCTCATAGCAACATCATTCGTAATAGCAAAAAGCTGAAAGTTCTCCACATGTACATCTACTACTGAATGGATAAACAAAACGGGTATAGGCATTTAATGGAATACTATTTAGCAATTAAAGAGGAGCTAAACATGAAACAACATGGATGAATCCCAGAAACATTATGCTACATAAAAAAGCCACACACAAAAGAGTACACATTTAATAATTCTATTTCCATGACATTTCTAGGAAAGAAAAATCCATAGATCATAAAATATATCAGTGGTTGTCTGTTAAGAGTAAATATTGGCCTTTAATCTCAGCACTTTGGGAGGACTAGGAGGGCAGATCACCTGAGATTGGGAGTTTGAGACCAGCCTGAACAACATGGAGAAACCCCATCTCTACTTAAAATACAAAATTGGCCAGGTGTGGTGGCACATGCCTGTAATCCCAGCTACTCAGGAGGCTGAGGCAGGAGAATCTCCTGAACCCGGGAGGCGGAAGGTGTGGTGAGTCGAGATGGTGCCATTGCACTCCAGCCTGGCAACAAGAGGGAAACTCCGTCTCAAAAAAAAAAAAAAAGTGAAGATTGACTGCAAACAGCCACAGGAAGCTTTTGGGAGTGATGGAAATGTTCTAAACCTGGATTGTGGTTATGGATAAACAAATCTGTAATTACTAAGTGTCATTAAACTATAGAATTACAGTTGAACTTTGTTATTTAAACTATAACTTCATAAAGCTGTTAAGAAAAAAATTGAAGAATCAGAGGATTACAAGCCTATGTAAATGCATAAAACAGGTAGATGAACTTTAATGTGAGTCAAAGGAAGGAAATATATTTAATAAAAAATAGAATTTGACATATTAGCTAGAATATAGAGGAAAGATTTAGACATTGTTGTAATGTAGATATCATTGTAGGCTTCATCCTAAATCTATCAGCCCAAACTATGGAATGAAACATTAGAGAAAAATTAAATGTCGTAATAATAGGCAATGCTGAGTAGGCTACAATGAAGTGATTCCTTCTTCTATTAGATATAAATATCTTTTACTTATGTATTAAGATTATTCTTAGTGATTATCCTCTTGAGCCCAAAAGCAAAGGCTTATGTCCCAGTGGGAAGGGATTAAGGGTCTCCTTCTTTGAAAAGATAGATATTTGCAGTGTCCATTCTTACGATATAGGTGAAACCCAAAATGGGAAATCAGAACATGGAAGCTAGTTTTTAGGAGAGAGAAAAATTTTAAATTCTTCCTGGGCTTTGACTTTGGGAGAGCTTTTGTGAGGACAGATATTTGAGTAAAAGAGGCACATAGGACTTGAACAGGAATTACAGAAGGCTGTTGTCACAATGTGGTAATATTAGAAATGAAAATGACTTTAACCTGAGATCATGAAAATTGAAAACAAATTTTAAAAACATTAACCATTAAAAACTATGACATAATATATTGAGCTCCATTAAGCATCAGCTTTCCTGGGATATTATACAAGTTTAAAATCATAAAAATATGTATTTATAAAGCATTCAGATTAATATGTAGGTGAGAGGAAAGTAGGAGTATTTATGGTGTCTTGAAACATCAAGTGCTCCCTAAATTCTTGCTAAAGTAAGACAATCTTGATTGGGATAGGACTGTGTGTCCTCTTACTAACACTTGCTCACAGTTTGTTCCCCAATCTCTGCCTCGTTCAGTGCTTGACACATATTAGATAACCAATCAGTTGTGGGTAAGTGAAAAAATGCCTTATGGTTTTGAAGGTTTGGGGGTTTTTGTTTATTTGGGGTTTTTGTTTGTTTCGCTTGGCAATTCAACTTTTATTCATGAAATTATTTAATATTCAACCTTTATTGGAAAACAGAGATCTATAAATTGCTCCTTGGTGTCACTTCTGGAAGGGACTGCTAATAGTTCATTAAGATAACTGAGTTAGGCATTTTTTGCAATGTTATGACTGGCCCCACAAAATGCATCCCTCCTTAATACCTCTTTTATTATCCTATCTTCCCTCTCATCTTCCTAAATGGTCTGCATGTACATCTTTATTTCTATGTAGGTGGAGTTAATTTTATCTTTCTATTGTGATGTCCCTGTCACTATAGATGTTTATTTTTATATGCTCTGTCATGATTTCCTCATGTTTTTCTTGTAACAACATTGACTCCATTTGAAAATGCAGGCTGGACGCGTGGCTTACGCTTGTAATCCCAGCACTTTGGGAGGCTGAGGTGGGTGGATGTGGATCAGGAGCTCAGGAGTTGAAGACGAGCCTGGCCAATATAGTGAAGCCCTTACTCTACTAAAAATACAAAAATTAACCGGGCATGGTGTCACGCACCTGTAACCCCAACTACTCAAAGTCTGAGGCGGAAGAATCACTTGAACCCGAGAAGCGGAGGTTGCGGTGAGCCAAGATCATGCCACTGCACTCCAGTCTGAGCCACAGGGCGAGACCCAGTCTCAAACAAACAAACAAAAAAAATAGAAAAGAAAATACATTATATAATGTAAAGCACTGACCATATGTAAAACATTAAAACTACAAAACTAAAATCAACACTTTGAAGATAATGAGTCAATTTAGATTGGTTTTAAAAGGATATGTCAACTTAATAAGCTATGAGAAAAATTAGTATAGATGAAACAGGAAATTATCTTGTAAAGGTAGCTCATGGTTGTAAATATAATTTGTGCTATAATTGGGATATTAAATTTGCTTGGTAAGTTAGTGTATTTTGTTGAGCTTTATGTTTTGTTGTTTGAGAAACACAGCATAAAGTAAACTGTAGCATTAAAAGCCAGCCTCATTCCAATTTATTTTTATGGCATAGTGCAAAGCAACCCAAGCTTAAAGTACATTCAGGCACTGAGACTTAAATCCCTAATGGTAAGAAAGTCGTTCCATAAACAGATGTGATCATGGGTTCTGAGTTTATTTGCTTGTGGCAAAACTAAAAGTACCAACTCAATAAGTTTTAATTTATAGGCATCTACACCAGAAAGCCTTTGGGCACTTTGAACAAAACTGACTAAAAATAAAATTTAGTAAAATAAAACCTCATCTGCCTCATTCTCCATTTACACCAGGGAATGCAAATCCCCAAACGGAGAGGGAGAGATTTCTCCATGTCTTCTCTCCGTGCTCTCGTAAATTATAGCTATGCTGTGTTCTAGGAGAGGATTTTATGATTGGCTGTGCTTCTGACACTTGGGAATGGAAAGGAGGAGCTGGGGATGGTCGTTCCACTTCAGAAGGTTTTCAGAGAACCATGACTCTATCTAACCTGTGGTCATGAAAACATGCAGAGCTTTTCTGTTCTTGTCCACAGGGAATAGTATGTGTCCCTTTCTCTAGCAGAACTCTCCCTTATGTATTTAAAAAAATAATAATAATAATAAAGACTCCTGGTTTCTGATATGTAACTAAATCGCAGCAAATTCTCTGATCCTAACATTGCATATGAAATATACTGAAAATTCTTATTCACGTGAAATGCAAGTCACAGAACAAAGGGACAAGTGCATGGTCTTGACCTTGAAAACAAAGTGTTTTTGCTGTAAAGAATGCTCACCTCACATTTTGTTCTTCTAGGGTCTCACTTGTGAATTCCAGTATGTCAGCGGCTGTCCCCACAAACATAAGAAGAAGTTGAGAGAGTTGATCTCGAGTGATCCCGCCTCCAATGGGTAGAAGCCATCTTCCAATTATTAGCATTAACAGCAATGTCTGATGGAGTCCCAATGTCCAGACTTTCTCACATACTGTAGATAAGTTATTCACAAAAACTTTGGCCTGTTTAACAGAAATGTCATATAGACAGAAGGATTATGAGTCACCACCTGAGAGAGAAGTATTTTCTTCACCATGGCTTTCAATCAGGAGTTTCCTTTTGTGGACAGTCATTTTCAGAAGTTATTCTTTACTTACCAAGGAAAGTAAAAATGCCTTTCGGCTGAACACTCTGAAAAAAATAAAAAACTAATGTGATCCTTAAGATGGGGGTGCCAATAACTCGCAAGTAATTTAAGCCTTAAACTTACTAGTGGGATTGTACCATATGGTATTTAAAGAACCAATTTTACAATGTTTTAAAGATAATGTCTCATTTTATTATACTGTGTAGCAAAGAAAAACAAATAGCAAAGTCTTATAAAATCCACATTAATATCACAAAAGTTTCCTATATTTTTATTTAATAGATTTTTAAAACTGAATGTACTAACCTTGCGATATTTGTAGCATTGTACAAATCTTCCCTTTTTTTGCTTTAAAACTATATTATATCTAAATATAAAAATGTAATAATGTTTATCAATTACCTAAATGTAAAGAAAGAGAAGAACTATAAAATTATTATTTTTATTCTGAGTACTTAACATGTTATTCAATAATCCATAAGCTAGCAAGCAAATTTTACTCTGCCATTATTCTTCGAGTCAGAGAAACTTACATGCCACTGTATTCTGGATGACAACGCTTGCCCAATTACCTTTTAAACAAGTCTCAACATATACTATTGCCCCTACAAAGACTTCGGTCTTACGTGGATAATGATTCCAACTTATTTAGACAAGTGACTTAACTATGTTTGGGCAAAATTCATTTACCTCTCTTCATCACTCGTTGATATCAAATGCATGAGGAAAAATAAAAGACAAAGCATGATGCTATCCTGATTGAAACCATACATGAAAATCAATAATCTTCCCTTTGCACACTTCCTTATATTACTGCTATGAAACTTCACATACAACATATTTAATACAGGAAACACATTAGTAGATTAATATTAATATATTTGACTGTCCTATAAAGAACTTAGAGAGAAACTAAGTGGTTTGTCCAGAGTGATATAAATAGTGATTAGAACATGAATTAGAACCTGAGGTTCATTCCATTAAAGCTCACAGAATTAATAGTACATCTTATTATTGAAAGTATGTTTCAGTGATTGGGGCCTTTTCCTTTTTAAATGGGTCATGGTCAGTTTGCCAAATATCAGACTTATGAAGAAAAAGGAAGTGATTCTGTTTTGGCTAGAAATCTCCATTTTATTAATAAACATCTACAAAATACATATGGTGGAGTTGCTATCTAATTCATTAAGACAAGAAAACAAAATAAAAGGTATAGGGATTGGGACAGAAGAAATAAAACTGTCTCTGCTCGCAGTTGACATAATTGGGTAGAAAATTCCAAAGAACTGACAAAAAAATAAACTCCTGGAGCTAGTAAACGTTTATAGCAAGGTTGTGGGATAAAAGGTTGATACACAAAAGTCAATCTCTTTCCTATATACTAGCAAAGAATAAATGAAATTTGAAACTAAAAACAAAATGCCATTTTTATTGGCATCCCCAAAAATGTCATGTAGGTTTATCAGTTTTAACAAATGCACCACTTTGGTGCAGGGTTTTGATGGATGGGAGGCTGTGTGTGAGCACAGAGTAAATGGGAAATCTCTGTACCTTCCTCTCAATTTTTGCCATGAATCTAAAATAGCTCTTAAAAAATTGAGTCTTAATATTATCATATCCTAATCTTTTAATTATATCATTCCTTCACAAATGTATTTTTCATTTTGCACACTTTATCCTCTTTAAGTGCTCCTTAATGATTCAGTTAAATATATTTATTAATATGTATAAAACACATCAATGTATGTACTTATGCATGTTAAATATGTTTAATAATTTTAAAATATTATTATTTTGTGAATTCCTGAGCCAAACAATTGATAACTTTCTTCAGGAAAGAATTAACTGGGAGAAGTGTATAGCATGTAATTGAGGATTATACCAAGTCCACCATTTACTAGATCCTTTAATATACAGTGGAAAAAGCTCTCACCGTCTCAATGAGATCATCAGCTCCGTTGCTTTGTTCACTGGTTGTCAGTGTTTGATTAGAGGCTTCTTTTCTGCTGGTATTCTGTGATGTTCCTTCAGCCTGGATACTGCAATACTAAGAATGAGGTCGGGGAAGGCAATTACAGCAGAAAATTAGCGCAATAAGATAGAGCTCAAAATGACTTCAATCTGTTCAAGAGATTATGAGCAGATATGCAGAGCTTATATACCATATGCATAAACATTTCCAAAAGTCGAAATATGGGCTTGAGATTGAAAACTACTTTTTAATCAATATGAAAGGAGTGTCAACTATACAAGTCTTATTTTTCCATAGGTCAATGAGGATGTAAATACTCTGAGTCATTGCAGACAGCTGTAGAATTTATAGATTGGTAACTGAGATTCCTTTATTGAACCCTGCGAGAATTTAAAACCAAACAAATAACCAGTGACAACAATAAAACATACATGATCCTGGTCAAGGAAATTACAGTGTCCTTTTTTTCTTTTTCTACTTTTATTTTAGGTTTTGGGGGTTCACGTGCAGGTTTGTTACATGGGTAAATTGCATGTTGTTGAGGCTTGGTGTATGAAGAATCCCATCACCCAGGTAGTGAGCATACTACCTGATAAGTAGCCTTCCAATTCACATTTCCCTCCATCCTTCCCCTCTCAAGTAGTCTCCGGTGTCTGTTGTTCCTACCTTTGTGTCCATGTCTATTCAATTTTTACCTCCCACTTATAAGTGAGAACATGTGGTATTTGGTTTTCTGTTCCTGTGTTAGTTTGCTTAGAATACTAGCCACCAGCTGCATTCATGTTGCTGCAAAGGACATGATTTTGTTACTTTTATGGCCGTGTAGTATTCCACAGCAAGTGCCTGTGTGTGTATATAGTATTTTAAGAGTTTGTCTCTTATCCAGAAACCTCTTTATTTAAAATATCATTTTAAGTAAACAATCCAAGCATTTTCAATTCTGCCTGGCAAGCACTGTAACAACCTAAAAAATTAGCATGTTCACCCACCAAAACATATATTTCAGTGACAGTTTAAAAGCCAATTTAGGTTTATGGAAAATTCAACAATAGACATAAAAAATGACATTTTCCTTTTTTGTTTCTTCATTTTGTATGAGAATTTCTGCAAGTGAATTGTGCATGATATTTATCCACCAGATGCTGAGAATCCAAGGTAAAGTAAGAGAAGGAAAACTTATGTAAGAGAAGAAAGGTGCGGCACTTGAAAATGTAAATGTACTCAATGCATATTTTATAAACTGGCTTTAAAAAAAAAAGCTGAAGGTTTTTCAAACATCTGCAGTGCTAACATATTTTTGAAACAACACACATGCACCATCACCACCACTACAACCACCACACATCCATGATCACACATTTGTATTTAGAGAGGACTTATTTTTTTAAAAAATTAAAGCTGTAAGAAGTGTGTTTTTCTTAATTATTCTGGATACAACATTGACTATTCTATAAGTTACTTGAAAAAACAGAAAAGAAAGTCTGCAAGAAGCTTTTTTTTCTATCCTGTATCCAAACAAATAGTATTATGGTTGAACCGACAAGAATAATTAAGATAATGGCCATATGCCATATCTCTAGGAGCAAAAATACAGTTGTTTCCACACTTTGTGTGTGTGTGTATGTGTGCAGCTAAGGCTCTAAGAAAAAATAATAAAGATAAAAATTAAATCTTGAACCAAACAACAAATTTTCATTGCAAAGCATTTTGGTGACTTTATTTAAGATTTATTTCAATAGGAAATACATTTTGATCACTTTGTAGGCATGAAAACAGACTATATATTAAAAATGGTGACCTTAACATGTTTTTGACATTCTAATCACTAAAAATGCATAAACATCTTGTTATTTAAGAAAAAAGGCCATGCTTTAGTGCAGTAGAAGATAACTTGGAAGCAAATAGCTTTGTAGTCCATATAGTGGTATTAAGACTTATCTGAGTTGCTCTCCACTCTTGTTAACCTATTTGTTATAGATTGATGAGATTTTCCTCTAAGTGGCCTCTACATTGGGACTGCAATGAACTAGTGACTTGACTCTTAAAACCTAGCCTGATCTGTATTGTTTTGGGGGTTATTTTGTTTACATTCTGCCTTGGATAGGTGAATTCACATAGATTATCTGGGTACCAGCATGCCTTTTTTTTTTTTTAAATACGCTGTTTCTATTAAACTCTTATTAGCTTCAAAAATATTCCTTTGGGTCAAACAAGACTGAAAAAAACAAGACCAGAATGTTTCCACTACTTTAATTGTGCTACTTCAAAAATAGACCTAAAAGCTAAGGTCACAATCATTTCCATAAACATTTTGTTCCCATACATGTAGACCCAACCAGATTCAGGAATGAAGGTAAGAAACTAGTCATCAAGGAGAAATATCTCGTGAAATAGGTCAGGATGTTTTCCTAATGCCAAATCATAGGTTAGAACATTTAGGATATAGAGTAAATGGAATGTGTGAAGGAAAATTAAATACTCCTTTTTACAATGAACAACTCAGATAATTCTGATGCAAACTCCTCTAAAACACAGAACACATAGCTGAGAAGGGCAACGTGGTTTAATGGACCAGATATACACTAGGTTCTAAACCCCAGCATTACTGTTTATTCACTGTATCAACTTAGGAAAATTACTTAACCTTTCTGAGTCTCAGGATTCTCTTCTTTAAAATAGAAATGTATGTATAATGTCTAACTTATGGAGTTGTTGGGTCCACATATGTGAAAACGTTTGTGAAAGTACAGCAGACTATCTGAACAAAAGTGATTCTTATCACTCCCAAAATGTTCTAAATGAGTAGACTAGAAGAATTGCTGTAACTCGCTTTATTCTGCCATTTCTTCTTTCTTTAACTGCAATTCCAATACTTTTTTTGTCTCTCTTACTGTTTTTCTACTTTCATTTCATTTCATTTTTCTGCTCAGTCTGCCCAATTCAATCTCTGGGCATTCATTTTAATTCTCAGTGTCAAAATGAGTCAAATCCATTACTATTAAAGGTTCAATTTCCTTTGTAGTATGAAAATTAGAGAGCTACTGCCCAGAGCTCAAAAATCTTTTTTTATTAAAAAGGGAGCTTTTGGATGCATGCTATTTGTTGTAATGGGATTTGACCTGTATATCAATTAATTGTGCAACAAATTTATATTATAAAAGCATTTGGGGAAATGAATGGTTAGTGTGTATGATAGCCATGTCATAGAATTGGATGTGAAAGAAAGAATTAATTTAAATCACTAGAGCTTATTTTCATACCCATGAAAGTAGTAAGCAATAAAGAGATTGAAACAGTCTCCTAATTCTTTCCAGTATAGTTTTAAAAAGCCATGATAACTTGAACTAACCATATACAGTTACAAAAAAAACTTTTGCTACAGACATAGAGATGGCCTATGACTTTAGTGGTTTTTAGCAGGAGATTTAAGGGGAAAAATGTTTTCTTCATGCCTATATTCTTGGTATTTATTTGTGGAATTCTTCAAAAATAGTCCACAGAACTAAATTCCCCTTTGTGTGCCTGTAATTTGGAGCAAGGCTTTTACAGATAAGATTATATACATTGGTGGCAGATAGGGTTACATATTGGAGGCTTAACCTAGCTATAAAATGACCAACTATAGCAAAGAAATCTATGTAAGTCCAAATTCTTCCAGATCTAAAGTATTTTATCAGTGAAGGTACCAAAAGATGATTATATCACAACTACATTTCTCTGCAACACAGTCCTATAACCTGAACTATGAAGTCAAAGCTGGAATCTGATGGACATTACTAACTTGGCCTCTTCAGAGCTGTACAGGAACATCGACAGCCGTAAATGACTGCACCCAACCTAGATATTGCTTACTAGAGTTGTCTGTGTAGAAAATAGCTGTATTAAAAATCTCTGTAATAAATTACAGACTCTTATTGGAAGCTACTGTTTTATTTCTAGGTCAGTGTGATCTTCTAATACATATAAGCCCACCTTCCACATGATGGGTCCCATGACTCCTCTCCTTTAATCTTAGTTTCAGGGCTCTAGAATAGAATTTCTATTTCACTAAGGCAGCCCATGGGACTCCCAAAAATTAATCTCCTGTAATCTGCAGAGTCCGCATTTTAAAACATACTATTTTAAATAGCTCCTACAAGTTTGACTGTATTTATATAGTTGAGTATAGATAAGATTTTTGGTTTTGTTTTTGAAATTCCTAAAAGTGTCACTTTACGGGATGCCGGATTGAGGCGCACCCATTCTTAGCACAACATAAAAACTCACTGAAGCTGGAAGGGTTAAAATCAAATTTCCATAACCCCATGTAAACTCCTGTAGGGTGGGGGCCAGGGGAAGCCTTAGTAAAAAGATCTCTAACACAAAATGTTAATTACATAATCCTAAATATTTTTTTTCGAGATGGAGTCTGGCTCTGTTGCCTGGAGTGCAGTGGTACAATCTCGGCTGACTGTAACCTCCACTTCCTAGGTTCAAGCAATTCTCCTGTCTCAGCCTCCCAAGTACCTGGGATTACAGGCACCCACTAACATGTCCAGCTAATTTTTGTATTTTTGGTAGAGACGGGATTTCACCATGTTGGCCACACTGGTCTGGAGCACTGATCTCATTTGATCTGCCCACCTCGACCTCCCAAAGTGCTGGGATTACAGGCATCAGCCACCGTGCCCAGCCATAATCCTAAATCTTACATAAATGTAGTATTTTTGTTGGGGCTTTTCTTCTGGAAAAACATGGATTTACTTTCTTTTGCTGATAGCCTCTTATTTATTCAATTCTTGATAACTCCAGTTACTTAGAAAAGTGCACTCCTGAAGTAAATTGGATCATACTGGGAAAGTAGCTTACTGCTGAATATTTCTATTCTACTTTCCAAAAAGAAGTACCTGGGTCTCATGGTGCAGTTCAAGAAGCCATAATGATGGAACGATGCTAATCAGATATAAAAATATGGCTGGTGAAAACCTGTGAAAAGAGAGGAAAAAAATAGTTTAGTTATTTTAAGCTAACTTTTCAAAAACAAAAATTTAAAAGGAAGAAAGAAAAATGCACATACTCTGACTACACTGAGTCAAACCTTTTTTATCTCAAGTATTTATTTCAATGAAGAAAAAAGCATTATGTGATTTCTGCCATATGGATTATAAAGAAATAAAGTAACTGTAAAAGGCACTAGCAGCTGTCATTCTCACTGAATTTCTAATCCAATTAATAGACACTAATTTCGATATGCTTTAATGGGACACTGCCAATTCGTTTCAGGCACAACACTGGATATTTTGTATTTAATATGGTTTTCAAAAAGCAAATACAGCAGTAGTAAATCTTGGATTCCTTAGACACTACAATTTCAAGATTTGGCTACATTTTTCAACATTAACCTGGAACTCTGAGAGCTCAAACAATAACATGGGGCTAGAACACAAAAATCAGATGATAAGGACTAGGAATGAGAGTAATCCATTGGCTTTATGTGTGTTTTGCTAACCTATAAAATAAAAACACAACCAACAATGTAAGCCTTTGGTTTTTTTTTTTTTTCTATTATCTATAGTCACGATTTTCTGATACAAAATTCAGAGAGGAATCTGAAGAGTGGACTTTTGTGATCCAACACACTCAGGTTCAAATGCCAGTTTTGCCATTGACCTCTCAGTTTGTTTCCTAATCCACAAAATGGGGACTGTTGCTGTACCAGCCAGCTCAGGCTGCCGTACAAAATACCGTAGACTATGTGGCTTAAACTGTAGGAGATGCGTCAGAGTGGTGGGAGAAACTACAGCGAAAGGAGCAGGGCTTCTGAAAGGTCAGCAGGCTCTGCAAAGCTTCCGGGAATAGCTGAAGGCAGCTGTTCTCTCACCCTGAGGAGTAGGTACAAGGGAGTGTAGGGGAATTTATCTTAAACAGGCTTATTTACTTACGTTGTCCAGGAACTGGCCTTGGATCATCCTCACACCTGACTTCCCACTGACAGGGGGAACATTAATGTTAATTACCCGCAGACTGTGTTTGCTCCAGGCTTCCAGCATTACGTCTGTACTGAATGAAAGCAAGCAGCTCCAGCTCCTCCAGGCTGCTGCCTCTCTGGCCAGTAAAGCCGGGTAGACCCCTCGCTGCTCTTACACCGCATACCTGTGCCTGAGTACTCTTTTCATACGCAGATCAGCCAGGGTCTGTGGGACGGACCGGGCACTAAACTAGACATTAATTTTCTCTAGCTCTGGAGGCTGGAAGCCCGAGATTAAGGTACCAGAAGAGTACGATTCTGGTGAGGGCTCCCGACAGTATCTTCTCCATGTGTTCTTAGATATCTGTCTCTTCCTCTTCTTATACAGCCTCCAGTTTTACTGGATTAGGACTCTACCTTTATGACCTCATTTAACCTTAATGACCAAATTAATCTCCAAATATTGTCACATTTGGGGTTGGGACTTCAATCTAGAAATCTGGAAAAGGACACCATTCAGCAGACACATTTATCTCCCAGGATTTTTTATTTACCTCCTGTAAAGCAGTGCCTGGCAGTGGTTGGAGTTCGATGATAGGTAGTTAATCCTATTATTATTATGGGACAAGGTACAACATAAATGTGTGCTTAAAATTTTGAAATAAGAAAAATAATATACTTTCCCAATTTATTTCTTCAAATTGGGCTGGTAACAGTGGCTCAGACCTGTAATCCCAGCACATTGGGAGGCTGAGGTGGGTGGATCACTTGAGGTCAGAAGTTCGAGACCAGCCTGAGCAACATGGTGAAACCCTGTCTCTACTAAAAATACAAAAAATTAACAAGGCATGGTGGTATGGGCTGTAATCCCACCTATTTGGGTGGCTGAGGCAGGAGAACTGCTTGAACCCAGGAAGCAGAGGTTGCAGTGAGCTGAGATCAGCTATTGCACTCCAGCCTGGGCAACAGAGCAAGACTCGGTCTCAAGAAAAAACAAACAAACAAAAAAACAAATTAAACTTTATTTTAGAGGACTCTTGCATTACAGAACATCTCAAAGTCAAAATTTTGTCAATATAATTGTATTTAAATGCTTTTAATACACAGCAATCGTTTGAAATGACCTAGAAAATAGACATGTTAATTGCTCAACAAATAGAATTATTTGAGATGAAATGTTACCCAAACTATGTTATTATAATTCAGGAGAGAAAGGTGAAATGAAAAGAGAAAATTTAGAATGAATTTTTTTAAAAGGCTATTAACCCTTTCACTAATATCTTTTTTTTTTTTCAATTTGTAGAGAGAGAAAAAGGGCAAGAGAAGGAGACGTCTTTTTTAAAAATCAATATTTAATATAGATAGTCCCCCATCTTTGGTTTCCTGCAAAAGCAGTTTTGAAACAAAAGGTTATGGGTCATGATATTATTAAAATCTGGAGGATGGTAAAGCTGCAGAGAGATATCAAAAGCCCATGTTCAGCATGTTCTTAAAGAAAAAGAACAATTAACTTTTTGACTTCACATATCAAAGGAAACATCAGGAGATAATATTTCCCTTGTGACATTGGGAAAGAAAGTAAATTCTAGTCAGAGGGACAGTTGAAATATGCAAATTTTTGTTTGGACACATCAAATGTTGGCTGGATTGCAATTCTGTTGAGTCTCTTGGGATTTATTTTGAGATGAACCGCCCCCACCCCCCCACAACAATGTGTAACAATAGTAATCTAGGGAAAACCATAACCTGAACATATAATAGCTCTTGAAAGAAGTTAAAAATATAACAAGCAATACCCTTAATATCTTCTATGTGTAAGATTTATTTCTATAATTAGAAAAAAGTACTATCCTATTTCAACATATTTCCTCTAATTGGAAAACTGGTTATATAAACAAACTTCCAGATTCAAGATGTTTTGTGTTGCCTTACAGTAGAAATTGAAACTCCAGAATCTGATATCCTAAGTCTTCGTGTTCTGGTCTTATCTCCTCTTTCCCTTCCTATTTCCCAACCACATCCTACCAAGCTGAGCCACTCAGTAGTTACAACAGACTGTGTATTTTAAATAAAACAAACAAAATGTTTTGGAAAATACCTCTTATTTCAATCCTCTTCATTAGATTATATGACCTAATTAAGAAAGGGGGTAAGAAAAATGAATTCTATCAAGGATCCAAGAATTAATTATATTCAACTCAATCCTCCGCCTTGTTTAACTAACCATGTGTCTCTGGTAAGAACAAAGTGCTCTCTGCTCTTTTAGTTTGGTTAATCTGAGGAGAGAGGTTCTGCAATGATTTTACAGCAAATATCTCCCAAAATTATGAAAGCTTATTTTGGAATGTCCTTCTCTTACACATCTATCCCCCAATATTCTGCTTGTGTTTTACAGGCACAGCAGGAATTAATCAACCTGTATTTCTCTCATGACCCAACATATGCTGTACTGTGTTATAGTTATGTGTACATAAGACTTTGCTTTCCTAATATAAGTTCCTTGTAGAAAGATCCTGGGTCTTATATATCTTTTTATCTCTTTCCTCTCCCCACTGGTTCATTTTCTCTTCTCTCCAGTGGAATCACAGTGTCTAAGTCTTCAGTTAATGCTTATTAAGCAAATGCTTAAATATTGGAATGCCTAAATTTATGAAGGAAGGAAGGACTGAGCAAATAAAGTGAATAGAGACTACTAATATCTACAAGAATCTTTCATTTCAAGAGGTCTGGTATCAAGTAAGCTCTTTCAGCTGTGACCCTTGAATTATTACATGTTAGTATGAGCCAGTATAAATTTCAGAAACTTCGAAGACCCAAATTTGAATCCTGCCTCTTCCATGCACTCATCTTTAGAAATTCACAACCTTCTCTGAAACTTAATGTCTTCATCTGTAAAATGGGGGAAATAATACCCACCTCATAGTGTGGTTATGAGGATTAAATAAGAAAATGTATGCCATGAGATTGACACCTTTGGTGCTTAATAAATGTACTTGCTGTTTTTCCTAGACTCAGCTTTGAAAATTTACTCACGGCTACATATTTGGTATCTATCCTTATGAAGGACTCTTAGAGGACACCAGTTTAGAAGACGGTTTCTTCATATAATTTATAATCACTTCTATTTTTAAACCATGATTCTCAAAACTAAGCCTGTATAAGGCCACACACAGTGGCTCATGCCTGTAATCCCAGTACTCTGGGAGGCCAAAGTGGACAGATCTTTTGAAGTCAGGAGTTCGAGACCAGCCAGGCCAATATGGTGAACCCCTGTCTCTATTAAAAATACAAAAATTACTGGGTGTGGGGGTGCATGCCTGTAATTCCAGGAACTCAGGAGGTTGAGGCAGGAGAACTGCTTGAACCTGGGAGGTGGAGGTTGCAGGGAGCTAAGACCATGCCACTACACTCCAGCCTGGGCAACTGAGCAAGACTCTCTCAGAAAAAAAAACCAAAAAGCAAAAACAACAACAAAAACTAAACCTAGATAAAACTCCTGAAATCAAAGCCCCTTTCTTTGTACTGCTGAATACAAACATTATGATGCCTGGCTTCACAATCAATGTTGAGGCAATTGTTATCATACTGCCATGGTTTGCATGGAGTATTTCCCATGATGACCTACAAAATGCTGCCCACTCAGGGCCCTGTCCCGCTCTTGGGCTCTGTTGCGTGCCATTCTTCCAACTGTGTTCATAGAGCAGTGTTCTTTTTCCAGTCCTCAGGAAAAAAAAAGGGCTATCCTAACTGAAGCCCTCAACATGTATTTCTCTCTTTAGAAAAACCTGCCTCCCCTACTTTTAACCTGATTATTTTATCATAGTTCATATCAGTTATATGGAACGTCACAAAACTTTCCTTGATCCTCAAGTCTAAATTAGCCCTCCCTGGTCACTTTTATGCCACAGAGTTTCAAAATTTATAATTACATATGTGCATATGTATATGTGTGTGTGTTTGATATCATTTAAGTGTCGACTCCAAGCAATTCTAAATAATGCAAGCGCCAAAACTGTGTCTGTCTGCTCATAACTGCAGTCATCCCTTAGTATCCGGGGGACTGGTTCTAGAAACCCTGCAGGTAGTAAGCCCTATGAATGCCCAGCTTCTCTATATAAAATAGTGTCGTATTTGCATATAACCTATGCAAATTCTCCCTATACTTTAAATCATCTCTACATTACCTATAGTACCTGCTATAGTTGTAAATGTTACGTAGATAATTGTCATACTGTACTGTTTTTTATTTATATTCTGTTCTATTGTCACATTGTTGTATTTTATTGTGTTTTTTTCCCAAATACTTTTGATCTGCAGTTGGTTGAGTCTGCAAATGTAGCGCTTGCATATATGGAGGGCTGACTGTATCCTGTCTGCTCCTTCTGGCGTATCTGGCATGTGATGAGCTTGCCACAAATGTTTAGCGATTCAATAAGCCTCTGGTTGATTTACAGTTCCTACTTACTTGACACTCTGTTGCTGGTATGACTAAAAAATTCTTCATGAAATATCATCATAAATTGATTTTTATTAGAAGTTTTACAGAAGAAAACTAATTTCATATGTTCTGCTCCTATGAAAGATTTAATATTTTAGCATGACATCATAGCCACTACTTATTATTTTGAGGCTTTGCAGTATTCTTGATCACATGTTGTCAGTGCAATTCATTTTTAGAACAAAGAAGAGTGTGAAGTTTAAAAATTAATAAACCAGGTTTTAATTTAGTCTTTGTCTTGATGACATTAGGAGTAAGGAAATGTGGAGTACCTTGTATGAAGACCAATACCATGGAAAGTTCTGGCCAACTCACAAATCATTTATATCAGGTTTCTGGATAATTGTTTATAGACATACAATATGTTGGACTGATAAAAAGCTGATAAGTATATGATTCAATGACTAAGATATGTCCAAGTGAAAAATTTTTACAAATGGACAATGCCCTATTACCAGTGAGCTATCTCCCTTAGAAACTCAGATTTATTACAATCCCAATTACCTGTCAGAATAACAAAGCTGTCCAACAAGAATTCTTTAATGCCAAATTACTTTGCTCAGCTATTTTTTCTAAATAAAATCCTCCTAAAAATATTTTTTCCTTTTCATGAGGTTGTGCTTTTTTGTTTTAATCCCATAGCTCTTAGCCTACCTACCAATTATCTCCTAAGTACACACAAGCAGGAGCACCATCTAAAATAATTTTTTTCTTTATATATTTATTTGTTTATTTAAAAATTGATTTGTTTTGTTTTATTTGTTTATGAAATATATATATATATATATATATACATATATATATGTTTTGCTAAATGTTAGACACTGCTCCGAGCTCTTTAAAAGCTTCACTCATTGCTTTTGTCAGTTCATTTCATCCAAAAGTAAAATACTATTTATCATACAAAGTTGTCATTTCAACAAATTATAATGTTTTTTACAAAATGACCTGTCATGACATTTAGCAATTTAGCCCTGCAATGGATTTTATTTACTTTGACTCACCCATTAGTCTAGAATTAGGATTCCATTTTCCTCTTTCTAAAGATGACAATTATCGATGTTTTCTTATTGAAAAAAAGCATTCATTCATTTTTATAAATAAACAACATTATAAATAAGCCTATAGAAGAAAAATTAACCCTATCACTACCCTGTTTAGTTTTTCTCTGTCTTCTGATCATATGCCTATATCTGAAAATGGATAATATTTAAATGAAGCAAAAATAGTATTCAAAATGTACTTCAACTGAATCCAGCTTTTATTTATATTTCATTTCTCAGTATTTTCTCCTCTACAAAAACAGAGTGAAGTTGTAAGAATAGTAGACCTGAGTTTCGAAATTTCATGTTAAATAAGATTTTGCCTGTCATGTCCTCAGTAAAATTTCTAGAGCACTTTATAATAGCAGGTTTATTTTCATGGAAATCAAAAAACTAGGACATGATATTCTTTTGTAATTCCCTAAACCTATCTAACAGTGCAAGGGTTGTCTGTCCTCCTTACATATAGAATCACTTCTCTAAGTGGGCCTTAACATGTACAATTTCCATCTAGGCTGCTCAGCAAGGGCTTTCTGTTAGTGTGAAAGAGGAATATGATGACCAATATAACAGCCTCAGTATTTCCTCTATCTTTCTCCAACTCCTCAAAGTGAACCCAATACTTTTGCAAAACACAAAGGCTCTGAACACCTGGGAAGTCACCAGTGGGACGCCCGCCACCACTCATTAAGCTTCTTAACTAGCATGTCCCTTACTGCCACCTCCCTTTCCAAAGCCCTTTGCGTGTGCCTGTCCCCTGGCAAGAAAGCCACAACTAAATGGCCAAGAGCTAGTGACAATTCCCCCCAACATGGAAAATTGAGTATGAATGAGAATGTTTTGAAAGGTGCCAAGATCAGTTGATAGGTTTGTTTATTCAGTGATCTTAAGGACGACCAGACAAATAATGACAGAAGAGACAAGGAGGAACTTCAAATAGGTTGAGATGAAATCATTGCAATGAAATCATTCTTTGTATTTCCAAAGTCCTTGAAGATTGTCTACATTTAGGTTTTATGAAGAGGAGATACTACTGAATGCGATTCTTCATTGTAACTGTCATTGTTTGTTGTTGCAATTTTTTAAAAAAGTCATATTCGCAAATTATGATATAAACTGATAGCAAAATTGTACCCCATATACCTCATTCAATCTAAAATTTTCCAAGCAAGCACAAGCTTTATTACAATTGAAGTTGTTCACAGTTACACTTTAACAATATGTTTCGCTATTACTAAACTAGTTATAGTAACAAAATATGAATCCATTTGAGGATCTACATACTATCTTTCTCATAAAATATTTCAGAAGAAAACAAAATTATGGCATTCTCCTAAATGAATTGTTCCAATTGAAATCCTATCGCCATCATGATATTCTTCCAACCAGAAAAGCACATCTCTCTTTTCTGCATTCATAACCTCCAGTACCTCAGAAATCATTTACCTCTGAAATGTTCCTTGTCAACAAGCCTACCTTACTGATTGTATCTTGATTTTGCAGGCTTTCCACACTCTTGGACTTAATTTGTGAAAAATTACTTGGTTCTCTAAATGTTATTTTATACTGTTCTCATATAACTATATATATTTTCTATTTTGTATAAAACCACGATCACAGCATCTAGTACAATAAATGCTTATTTAATGAAAAAATGAACATATTACTACTGACTAAAAGAACTTCAATACTCGCTGAGAAACTAAAAGGCATTATAATTATTATTTATGTAAGGCTTTAGTTTATTTCATTCTAAGTAAAGATAATAGTATTTATATCTATTCTGTAAAGGAGATTGGTTCTTTAAAACAAAAGTTAAAATAGTCTAGAATTTTTCCCCCTTTTCTTCCTTTTACATCCTGTTTTGGTTTTACAAGATTGTTTGCTTATGCAAGAGTGTATCTGAGCCAGATACTCTTATATGTAGTGTGAACTTTCCTACATTAGTTCTAAGCAAAATCATGCCAGTCTTTCTTGAGCTGGTCACTTGAGATTTACCTACACAATTTAAAGAAAGAAAGAAAGAAAAAAAAAAACGCCACCAAAACTTTGACCTTTTCTCTACTAAAGAAAATCCTTGACCCTAAAAATTATGCAGTAATCTAGTTACTGAATACAAAAAATAACAAATAGGCTGATGGAATAAGGGGAGGACTCAAAACAGGATTACTAAGCTTTTAATCCTGGGAAGAAGAATCTTTCTCCAGACCACTAAGCTGTAGCTTCCCCATCTGCAAGCAGAAGCATGAAGGCACTACCAGGGCTGTTGTGAGGATTGAATGAGCTGATGTGTGCAATGCCAATGCCTGGCTCAATAAATGTGAGTGCTCACCAGATGCTAGGAATTGTATTTACGATCTATTATTATCAGTCGTGACCTTGGAAAAATGATTTAGTGTTGCTGTGCATTAGTGTCCTCACCCTAAAATGGTAATTAAAATGGGCAACTAATGTATAGGGTCATTGTAAGGATTATATGAGATAAGGGAAAGAAAGCAGGCTGTAGCATTGTCAGCACTCAATAATTGACAAGCGGTGCCACCTCCATTATCACCATCATCGCCATCACCTTCATCATAGTCGTCATCTCTAGTATTAAGAGCTTGCCTGAGAACGGCACTAGCCGATTTATAGGAGGTTATTTCAGGTAGATTAAAACATGTATGAGACAGGAAGCTCAATCTGAGAAATAAGAAAGCAAAGGAACACTACAGGAGCAACCCCACCTCCTCACCAGGGCTACCGTAGTGCTGATGTTAGAGGACCTCTCTGTGTGCTTAAGGATGACTGATCTTTATTCCAATAAGTAGATAACATTAAGTCAGTTGCATATTTTCTATCTCTTTGAGGTTCAGACAAACCAAAGATAAAATATAAGCCATCTTCTTAAATCACTATGGGTAATAGGTTTATATTCAGAGAAAAGTAACAGAATTGGTGCTCACCCTGGCATCTTATACTGACAATCCTTATATTCTTATGATTTCAACATGACTTTCCAAAAAAGTACATTTCATAAAGTGCCTACATTAAATTTTTTTAAAAGAGAAGAAATTTTTTTTTTAACAAAACATTTTATGTACCGAAGGCCTAATTGTCCTAGTACCAAGACTTTATAGGAACTTCCAGAATAGCGGGGAACACACACATGGGGAGAATAAACCTTGATATAAATGTAAATTTTCCACTATTGGAAAAAACATTAAGCTATTCAGATTTGTCCTGATGCTGTATGCATAATGTCACTGCCATGAGAAGAAACGCATGAAATTCAAAAATAGGGTTATATTTATACTGACTTATAAGAGCTGCCCATGCTAATTTGTACTTTGTTTTTCTTCCAGTCAAATATAAGAAGTGAAAAAAATATATATCAGTAACCTTAATTTTTAGTTCTAAATGTCTCAGTTGAACATACTCATAAAGAAAGCATGGCCATCATTCAATGATTCAATTTCTTGGAGATCCCATTCTACATGCAGACATAATTATTACACTGGTCCGAAGTCCTCTGTGAAGTAAAAGAAGTGCCTTCTTCTTGGGAGTAAAGCATGGTACTAATTTATGGAGAAGACTCTTCTTCCTAAACCATGGCTTGGATTACTTAAAACAAAGTCATTTGCTAATAACATTCAGTGTGTGCTTCCTAAAATGATGCACATTTAAGTCACTCTTTTGCAATGAGTTCAAGACTCTGGATCTGAAACACACGTTCCCACAAAGATATAGGGAGAGAACAAATACAGGCATACCTTGGTTTCAGACATCTCAATAAAGCGGATCACACAAAATTTTTGATTTCTCAGTCCATATAAAAGTTATGTTTACATTATACTGTAGTCTATTAAGTGTGCAACAGTCTTACGTCTTTAAAATATGTACATACCAGCCAGGCGTGGTGGCTCACACTTGTAATCCTAGCACTTTGGGAGGCTGAGGCAGGCGGATCACGAGGTCAGGAGATCGAGACCATCCTGGCCAACATGGTGAAACCCCGTCTCTACTAAAATACAAAAAAAATGAGCCGGGCGTGGTAACGTGCTCTTGTAGTCCCAGCTACTCAGGAGACTGAGGCAGGGGAATGGCTTGAACCCAGGAGGCGGAGGTTGCAGGGAGCCGAGATCGTGCCACTGCACTCCTGCTTGGTAACAGAGAGAGACTCCGTCTCAAAACAAACAAAAAGTACATACCTTAATTTAAAAATGTTTTATTGCTAAAAATAAGAAAAATTAAAATGCTGACACAGAGACACAGAATGAACATATGCATTGGAAAAACAGTGTCAAGACTTGCTCCCCTCAGGGCTACAACAAGCCTTAAGAATTGCACTATCTGCAAAGCACAATAAAATGAGGTATGCCTGGAGTATAAAACCTCACATACCCTAAAAAGCTAAAGAGAGGTTTAAGGAAATTTGGACACCAAGTGTCAAGAGGGAGATAAGTGGTTTATCTTCTGGGAGAATTTCCAGTGCCCAAGTTGGCCGTATGGAAGTGACTGGGTCTCCTTCCAAATCCCTCTATCTCATCCTCTCTGGGGTCTAAAAAGATTGGGGTGGGGAGTGGGGGAGGCAGAGTGTTCTTATTTCCAAACCCTCTCTCTGGTATTTTCATAAACATTTTTGATGGAATAAAGTACATATTATCACATACTACAGAATTACATCACAAAAAGTTCTCCCGCATTGCTCAAAACTTATAAATCAAGATCAAATTTCCTACAGTATGCATCTGTCAGGCCTACGTTTTCAATTTCACTGCTGAACTTTTCAAATGCAATTGAATGATCTAAACAGATTTCATTGAATTTTTTACAAGATTGGCTTGAATTTATGATCAATTTAGGATAGAATCCTGTTTTCTAACGTGTCTTTTCTGTTTTCAGCTGTGAGCCATCCAGACAATTTGTAATACACAGTGTTTAAAATGAGATATCATAAAGTTAAGAAAATTCGGGAGAGTTTTTAACATGGAGTCAAGGGACACTGTAATAATAAGAGAAGGAAGAGTAGAAAAACAGTATTTATCAGTCATTTGAGGGTATGTCAAAAATGTTTCAAGGATCATGCAGATTTTCCCTTTTTCTTATCCTCCCCATGCCTGGCTGGCTCTCTCTTCTATAAGGCCTCAGCTCAAATGTCACATCCCAGCCAGGCCTCTCTGACCATCCAGTGGCCCCTTCTCCCTGCACACCCTCTCAGTCTGTCACCCAAACCACTGGGGCCTTCAGAGTTCTGATCACTCATTTGCTCACTTGTTTCTTGTTACCTATTCATTCATCTGTTTATTAATTACTTACGTCTTTATTTTCTGAGCCCCTTGACTAAAATGTGAGGTTTTCGAGGGCAGAACTTTGCCTGTTTATTCACTTCCATATTCTCAGTACTTGAATAATGCCTGACACAATATAGTAGATGTCCCGTACACTGTTGTTGAAAGAAGAGTGAAAAGATTCTGTGCCTTCTCCAGAGAAACCTGCTCAAGGTTGCCTAATTTACCTGCCTACCCAGGAAGTTCCCTCCCTACATGGCACACCTCTCTCCAGGTACAACTCTCACCCACTGTTCCGGTGACAGCTCAAATGCTGTAAAGTTCCCTATTCCCAACCCAGTATTCCGGAGCACATCCTTTCTCCTCTGACAGAGTGTGTAAGATTGAGAGCCTGGAGTCCTCACTCTTCTCTCTTAACTGACCACTAACTGGTCCCGAAAGAGATGACTTAATAGCTCTGTGCCTTAGTTTCCTCATCTAAAAATGGAAGAAAATAGAGAAACAGAAAATAAACTACAGCTATTGTCAGGATCAAATGGAATCATCCGTGTGGAACCCTTGGAAGATTCTGGAACACAGGAAATGCTAAATATTCATAATGATTCTGATTCCAACACAGTTGAGCACTTCATCAAAATGCTATCTTTTGAAATGTCAAGGCTGTTTGTTTTCTGTCTCTTTTGTCTGGTCTCGCAGTATTCAGCATACTATCATGCTTGCTTATTAAGCAATTCAAAAATACTTGTCTGATTGAGCTTAATCAAGTAAAAGGAAATGAGAGAACAAAGCAGCGTGACCAAATAGGTGAGTTATTATTTACTAATTCACAAAGTATCTTTTCCTTGGATTTTTCTGGTGAAATAAACTCAGTGCTTAAAATTGTATACTTTGGCCAGTAAGTTCAACTTAGCTTTCTACTTATTCTCAGATAATGCCTGCTTTAACAGGCTTCAAACTTGTCACAATCTTAGTAATTTTTTCTATCCCTGAGGAATATTTTATTGGCTGGAAAGCAGCTGACATGTTGCCTTTTATTTGACTTTACCTAAATGGTAATTCACAGATCCATTGGATTGTTGCCCAGACAATAGAAAATACAATCAAGAAAAGCTCAAGCCAAGGGATATTCATTTTCATCTTATAGAAATGTAATTAAATATGCAGGTGAAACAGATAAATATTAGGTGAAAAAAGAGCAACCTTCATGAGTACACATTTTTTTTAGCTTTACAGGGACGTGTTGTTGGCTCACCCTCTCTATTCTATAGGATTCCAACAAATTAAACCTCTCCAACTGGCAAGTGTAGTGTTGATGTAACGCTGCTTGTCCCTGGATGGCTGAGCTCAGCAATTTCAGTTCCATGTTTCCTTTCCAAAGGATAGCTAAAGAAACATTCTCTGGATAAGTGTCATATGTTTGCTATGTTTCAAAATATTTAGTTCACATTTCCCTCTATAACTCTGTTTATTGTTCCACGATTTCTATGGATTAGACTCGTTTGGGTCCAAGTGTAAATTTAAATTAAAAGAACACTACTCAAAGTAGCTCAAAGTAGTCCAAAGGAGGTCCATGGATCAGATTTTCAAGGAAAAGAAGTTTTTCACCTTATATGTAAATATATTTTAGTCCATCATTCAGGTTTAGTCAATCATTCAGTCTAATATATTCCCATTCATTTATTTTCAATATGGAAGGTCTTTTTTCCTTTTTCCCCTTCCCTTCCTCCTATTCCTTCTTTGCTGCTCACTTCAACTTGTAGAAACAATGCTTTCAATTGATATAAAGGGCAATTCTTTTACAAGTCCATTTATTAAAAATGACCCATAATATACACAACTCTATAACGTTAGTGTCCTGATAATATATCATGAACATTCCTTGAGGTTAGGGTTAAGATCTAGCTCATTATTTTTAATATCAGTAAAATAGCCTATAGTATGAGTATTTCACAATTGTTAACATTTCCTTGGATGGATAATCAGGATGTTTTAAGCTTTGCTTTCCACAAACAATAAGTATATTAATATTTTTGTTCATGTCTTCACATATGGGAACCTTTGGTTCTATAGGGTAGATTCGAAAATTTAAGACTATAAGACCAATGGAACAAAGGCTTATCTTTATATCTGTATAGACTAATACATATTAATATTAGTATTAATTAGAGGCAACATGTTTTCTTCCATGAACTGTCAAGACATACAAAGCCTTTTGTAGTTTAATATGTAAATCTCTACAGATATAGACTAATACATATTGATATTTTTCTATATAGAGGTAAGACATTGCCATAATGTTTACTTCATCTCTCTTTGATTCCATCAGCCTAGATTTTCGGATGGAAGTATTTTCTTAACACTCAAAAACAAAACTTATGTCTTGCTTTACTCAGAAAACTTCACCTAGAAATGGAATCTTCCCCAAATCAAACCCTTTTTCATGGTTACCATATTATTTCAAGGACAATTTTCTACACTTCTTAGCAGCCCATCTTCTGATTTTTTTTCCTCACATTTATGACAGAATAGTGTGTGGGCTTTGTCCACCACGTGAATAAACATATTTGTATACTCAGTTGTATTTGGTAAAATCAGTAGAATAAAGCATTATTAATCATATTCCTATTTAGACCAGTTACTAAGACTAATTTGTTGCTGAAATTTTATACTAAGTCAAATCAATCAACTTTTTTCTTTGCTTATTTTCAAATATGAGTGTAGCTAGGCCAGCAAGATTTTCCTTGAATCAGTATTATAATACACAATATATATCATGGGTCTGTTCTTCCGAAATAAAGGTGAGAATTTTTTTTTCTACTTTTTTACATGCAACCAATGGTTTATTGGCTAGTCACTCAAGTAAATTAGTCTGACTTGTGCAGATATAAAATGTGTCTAGTTGATACAAGAGTATTTTTAATAAGAAGGAAATAAAGAAAAACTTTCGGATCTAAAAAAGACCATTGCTTTTTTATTCATCGCCAATCAACACATACTAATTCATATAATTCTCTAATAGCCTATAAGGTATGTATTTACAGGAAGAAATTGAGGCTGAGATACTAAGTAGCCTGCTCAAGGTCCGACAGCAAGTAGGAAAACCCAGAGTTTACCCCACTAACTGTCTAACTTTGAGGTGCATACTCTAAACATTAGTATATCCCCAGTTCCCTGTAAAACCTGACTCATTGACCATCACTCATATTTTGTCCCAACCATTCTTCCTCTCCTGGTTTTAAGTGATGTCAGTCTGAATCAGCAGTAAATAAAGACGTAGATGTGAAGGTAAAGTTCGATTGGCTACCCTATTTTTACACAATGGGAGGGTTTGACTTAGAGTTAAGGCCTCTGGTCTACGCTTGGAGGGGGAGAGCAGGCCCTCTTCCTATTTGAATGTCTCCCAGAATCTCTGGTGGCTGGTGGCAGGACCTTCCATGGAACAGTTTTCAGCCTCAGACTTCATCTTTCTATGACCAAAGATATTTCCACTCTGGTTTATTAAAGCTACTCAGTCAAAGTTAAATCGATGTTATATGACCTGCTGAGTGAACAAACACTTTTCTCCCCTTTTGTTTCTTTAACCTCAAGGCTTATTTGAGAAGCTAACACCATTTTTCTTTGAGATTTCCAAAAGGCACACTGGAAGGTACCTCGAATGCCTCATGCTTAACAAACTCTTCCTGAGGGTGGGGAGGGTGGAGGCAAGGGCAGTCACATTCCCAGCTTGGTTGTATTAAAGTAGGGTTGTTCTTGAATAATTTGAGCACTGGTAATTCTAGAAGTTTTTCAGCAGTAGAAAATGTAAACAAAATTTACATCATCTTCAGAGGCAACGTGTTTTCTTCCATGAACTGTCAAGAAATACAAAGCCTTTTGTAGTTTAATATGTAAAATTGTAGGGGGGCTGTTTTATTTTTCTGAATACAATGAATATAATGCCATTGTGTACGTAATTTGTAAGTTGCCTAATACCATTTTCTCCTTTCTCATAGCATGGGGTATTTTAAACGTATCGATATAAATGAAAATACATCTCATTTTAAAAACTAATATAGAAAGAGGCCTAACTTAGAGAAGGTCCTCTAGGGGTTGGGGAAGGCTCTTCGTCAATGGCAAGAGAATCTTTTTCTCAATTATTTTATTGTCGTTCAAGCCTTCCGGGGAGGAAATAAGCACCACACATGACGTGTAGTTCTTGCACACAGAGGTTAAGGCTGAACCGCTACCTGCTGGTCCCTTCACCAGCGTTACAACCCGTTCCTGGCAAGATAGGCAAGCCTTTACCAAGCTCCAAAGCCACCAAAGCCAGACACCTGAAGCTGGCGCTGTGCCGGAGAGCGCGCGACGCCTGCGGCTGCAGGGAAGGGACGCGGCTGAAACCGCTGACGCTCGGCCGGAGGCTTCTAGTCTTAGGAGGGTGGCCCCGTGCGCTCAGCTCTTGCAAAGGTCGCTAATGCCCAGCGTAGGACACCCCCGCACGTGCACGCACGCAGAGTGACCCGCGCACCCTCACACACCCTTGCCCCATGACTTCCTCTCTTTATTCATCTTGCGAGTTTCCAAACCTCAGGCTGCGTGACTCTTGCCTAGGCTCACGGATCGAGCCTTCCCAGTGTTGCACTGGGACCCTAAGGTAGCCCTGCGTGCCCAAGAGACGTGCAAGCATCTCGCGCCTTCCAGGCTCCCAGCGAGGGCAAACTGGGTCCAAATTCTAGTAGAATCGGCGGGTTTCGGGAAGATGGGCTCTAGAGCTGCCCGCGAGTGCGGTGGGCGACAATACCTTAGGGCCCCGTGCGCCCTCGCTTTCCCGGGGCACTCTCACCATTTGTAGCCTCTGCCGCGCTTGAACTTGAGAGTGAGCGCAGTCTCCAGGAAGAGCAAGAGGTTGAGCAGCGCGAGCAGCCAGTACCGCGGCTCCTTCTTCACCTCGGTCACTCGCCAGACCCCGACCAGCGAGTGCAGCAGGAACAGGAGCCGGGTGGCCAGGGCGTTGAAGAAGACCAGTCCCTCCATGCTGGCCCGCGCGCTGTGCCTGCGGCCCCTTGCCTGCGCGCCCGGAGCCCACAGGTGGGCAGGAAGGTGACAAGCACTGAGACCTGCTGCTGCCGAGTCCTTTCTCACCCTGAGCGCCCGACGCCGGCAGAGCTGCTGAGCGCGCCTCGCCCCTCCCCCAAACTTCCTGAAAACTCTTCAAAGAGGGGCGAATCCACACCCGGCGTTTCCAGGGAGTCTGGGGCTGCGGCGCCCTCCTCGCTCCTGGGCGTTATTCTCCAGCGCTGCCCATCCCCCTCCCAATCTCGGGGCCAGTCTCCATCCCTGTCCTCTACCCCGCCCCCGGGCGTCCAGGAGGCCCCCAAGAACTTCCCCATCACGAGGGGGTGGAAGAGGAGGGAGGTGGACTGAAGGGCAAGGTGCCGCACAGAAGGGCGGAGGAGCACATCTCTGGCAGCGTCTCCTTCCTTTCCACCGAAGTACTTCCATTCACTCACACGTTTCACGCCGTCAGAGTGACACGAAGCCGGGACGCAGTGGCGCCAAAGAATCCAGGCAGTTTTAGAAACCCAGTTACTGCCCAGTTTGAAGAATTAAAACTTCCCAGGATGAGAGGCAGTCAGACCGTCTGCGCTTTCTGCGAGCTTAGCGCACATCTCCGGACCGGTTGGTAGCCCTGGTCACTTTCACTCCTTGAAGGTTCCTTACTGTGACAGCCCCAACCGCATCCCATCTCAGACTTTTTTTTCCGTAAAAAATACTGGGGTAGCAAGATAAGATGGCAGAGGGGAAGTGGAGGAAGAGACGGATGATAAAGTCGTTTTCTAATGCGATTAGACGGCAAAATGCATACACTCTCAATTTCAAGGCCCTGCGCTCTTGAGATCAATGACTATGAATTAAACTCGCCTCCTTCCAGCATCCAACACAAGAAATGAAGTCAGGGTTTCCAAAACACCTTCATGATTTTTGTTTTCTTGTTTGGTGTCCCACCGCCTGTACTACTATTTAGTTAACATTTCTCTTTAAATGTACTCAAATTTTTACTCAAAAAAATTTCTTTCAAAAAATAAATTTTGTATCATTTGTAAATGGAAAGCCTGTAGAGTTGGCTATAGTTGGAAGGTAATTACAAAAATAGCGAAAATAAAAAGAACTAAGTTATTGAAATCTCTAGATATTAGTGCCTTCCAGAGGTCTGTGCCTCAAACTCCCTCTTTGTTATAAAGGAAGATATAGAATTAATAGTCATATTACTATAATACCAAGAAAGAGTGCTCCCTTGACCACATAGTAACAATGAAAGAAATGTGCAAAGGGCATACCTTTCCTGGTTAGGTTTAGTCAAGTTAAAATCCTCTCATACTTTTCTTAAAATCAAGTTGAAAATTTGCGAGTTATATGATTCATGTCTCCATTAGGTGAGAAATATCTAACTTCTCAGAAGCTTAGAAGTTATTTCCGATACTGAAATCTGAGAGACTTTTTGTTTTCTCCTGTGGGTCAGCATTCGCCCACATCTTACAGGAAACCCAGCAATGATTTCCTGGTGCTGTTTATTCTAGTCTCTAGCGTCCTTCAATGTTGGCTGATGACACAGTGACCACACACCATTCAATGAAGCAGAAGAGCATAGTGGCAGAGGAATGGCATGCAAGGAAGCAGTGTGCTGTCGGAGTGAGAGCCCGGCACCCACCAACCGGCTGACTTAGACTGTTCGCTAAGTCACTTAGTAGTATTGTGCCTTTTTTCCTTCCTTAAATCTGATACTAAACCTATCTGGGGATCAGATGAGTTCATCCATGTGAAGTGCCGGGCGAGTGATAAATGCCTGGTAGACATCAGTGATTATTGGGAGGACGAAGAGTTACTCCAGGGGAGCTGCTCTTCAATGATTTGAGCAAGTAGTAACAGGATTGGATTGGAGGAACACGACATTCCTGTCAAAAAACCCCAGATGAGCATCACTAGAAACATGCTAGTTTCTAGCATGTTGAACAAGTTGAGTTCATTACTTTTTTAGGGAGAGGGCACACTCCATGGAGAACTGCAGGGCAACTCAGTAAGAAGATGCTGGAAAAGTTAAAAAGCATTACAGATAACTTATTAGACATGATTTGGGCTTGACTTAGGTGATCTGGGGGCTTACAAAAGTGAGGCTTTACTCTAGATTGAATACTATTAGGAAGTAGGGTTAATTTTATGTTGGTTATGTTGATAAATCTAATATAGAAAGGAATGTTTGGTGATGTTTGTGGTTTGCACTATAGTCATGTTCAGAAGTAATTTTGGAGCTGTCCTATTTGATCCACCATGATCTCAGAGTGGCCTTACCTGATGTTTTGTAAAACTTGTATGTTCAAGAGGAGGATACCAATGCCTGGCTGATGATGCCAGACCACTTGCTTGTGGGCTTGTGGTCAGGGGTCGTTTCTCTCTCTCTCTCTTTCTCTCTCTCTCTTTGAAACGGAGTCCCACTCTGTCGCCCAGACTGGAGTGCAGTGGTGTGATCTCCACTCACTGCAGCCTCCGCCTCCCAGGTTCAAGCGACTTTGTGCCTCTGGCTCCGGAGATTACAAGAGAGCAGCATCATGCCCAGCTAATTTTTGTATTTTTAGTAGAGATGGAGTTTCACCAGGCTAGTCGTGGACTCCTAACCGCAAGTGATCTGTCCACCTCTCCTTCCAAGGTGCTGGTTATAGGCAAGAGCCACTGTTCCCAACTGCTTCTCTCTTTCTCAAGCCTACTAGGAAGGGCTCTCTAGGAGAGCTTTAAAAAAGGGAAGGCAGTCAGCCTGACATCTTCCAATCATTTGTTGTTCCCTGTTTTGAAGGTCTAGAAACAGATTAGGTTCTGTTGTCTCTAGAACTGAAAAACAAAATTGTCATTAAAGAGAATTAAAGATTGTTTCTTACTGGAAGTTTCAGAAATATCTTAAAACTGTCAGACAAATAGCCCAATAATCTTTAAACAAGAAGAAAAAAATAAGCAATTTTTTTTACTAGAAATGCAGAAAGCAAGAGAAAATGTGGCACATATACACCATGGAATACTATGCAGCCATAAAAAAAGGATAAGTTCATGTCCTTTGCAGGGACATGGGTGAATCTGGAAACCATCATTCTCAGCAAACTGACACAAGAACAGAAAACCAAACACTGCATGTTCTCACTCATAAGTGGGTGTTTAGCAGTGAGAACACATGGACACAGGGAGGGAAAATAAGCAAGTTTAAAAACCGACTCTTCTTGAAAAAAAGCAATCTCAGTTGCATGCACCCAGGTATTGTGGTACAGGCTGGGTTTGCACTAAAATGTATCCAGCTGTTTCCACTATTCCAGGAGGCAGCTATCAACAGGTCTCCCTTCCCTTCTAAATGCAAACTGAACATAGTTGTCAGGATTTTCTTTCAATTTGAATGATTTTGGCTGCAAGGAAGAGACTTTCTCAATTTGTTCATGTAAAAGGAGTAGCTATTGGAAGGGAATGTGTAGTCTAAAAGTGGTGATGGAATTACTTGGAATGAAGAATAGGAGGTGTATGAAGCCAGAGCCTTGGGAACTGGGAGCTGGAGGAAGCTGTGGACTTGCGTGGCAGTAAGGAGCTCAAGGGTGCAGTTTCCAGACCTTTGCACAGCAGCTCTATGACACTGTTGTCTTCCAGCCAGATTTCTCCACACTGAATTCAAATTGCTGAGATAAGGAATTCAACTGACGTCCTTCAACTCTAGGTACCAGGGTCAACACTATGGACCACAGAGCAGGTTACTGACTGAAATCCATTCATTGGATTTCCTGATGCAAATACCAGTTTAGTGTTTTGTTCATCCTTCAACATAAGATTCTGGGCAGCATAGTTTAAGTAGGGCAGGAAGGGGCATGGCAGGTACATTGGTACGTGGAGTATCGCAGCTGTGGGATAACATGACACATCCTATCCCTACAATGCCAAAGATGCCCCTCCCTAATATTATTTCAACATTGTGCATGCAATTATGCACCCACCAACAGGGATGCAATACAAAGTCACATCTGCATCTGGAGGCCACCAAAGCTGCAGATTGCTCACAGAAGCTACAGTCTCCTGGCAATCTTTATTCCTCCCTTGGCTCCATTTAACCCTATTCAGATATTACTGGTATACATAAATGTGTGTGTCAGGGTGGGGTGGGTGTAATACAATGTATGAAAAAAATTATACAGTACAGGAAGATATATCTATTCCCCAGAGGAATCACTCACAATTAACATTTTCAATTTTTTTTTCTGATGGTTACAATTATAACTTTAACATTGCACTTTATATTCCTCTATTTCTTGATTTACCAATTTACAGACCTTGATTTTTCAGTGTGAAATTTGGGGAATCCATTACTCCTACAGTACCTTCTTCCTTTCTCATTCCACCTCTACTACGCAAATTTGTTAAAATTGCCTGTAACATTCTTTTCTCCAGCTATAATTAAACCTGCATACTGTGACTTGTCAACTGGTTTACTCTAAAAATTGAAAATCAACAAACAATATTTAAAATATATAATTATTGGCCAGGCGCAGTGGCTCAGGCCTGTAATCCCAGCACTTTGAAAGGCCAAGGCAGGCAGATCACGAGGTGGAGATATCAAGACCATCCTGGCCACCATGGTGAAACCCCGTCTCTACTAAAAATACAAAAATTAGCTGGGCATGGTGGTGCATGCCTGTAGTCCCAGCTACTCGGGAGGCCAAGACAGGAGAATTGCTTGAACCTGGGAAGCGGAGGTTGCAATGAGCCAAGATTGTGCAACTGCACTCCAGCCTGGCAACAGAGTGAGATTCCGTCTCAAAAAAAAAAAAAAAAAAACATATATATACGTGTATATATAAATATACACGTATATATAATTATTGCTCAATATATTTTCAGATGTAATGTGTTTCTCCCCTGAAGTTTGAAGACATTTCTCCATTATTTTCTAGAATGCAACGTTACTGATAAGAAGTCTGTTTTATGTCTCATTGTCTTCTTTGTGTAGATAAGTATTTTTTAATCTCCAGAAATTTGTGGAATTTTTTTTTACCATGGAATGTTTATCATTTGACTGCATCTAGATATTGTTCGTTTCTTTCATCTACCCCACTCAACACAGTAGTCTTATGTCATTAGGTGGAGAGTCAAATCTTCTTTTATTATATCTTTGATAATTTTTCTCCTTTACTGTTTCTGTTTTCTCCTCACATTTTTCATCTTTGTCTTTTTCATCTATGTTCTCGTAGTTTCTTACCTTTACCTTCCATATGTCTAAATTAGTCTTCAGATTATTTCATTTTGTTGTTGAGCTCTATAAATGATTTTTTGTTGGTGATGGTCAACTTATTTTGTAATAAGCCTTACTTATTAATGGAGAATTTTTTTACAACAGTTTATTCTTGTCTGGTGGATGCAATGTCTTTTTGTCTTCCTGAATTATTTCTGTTTTCACTTGGTTGGTTGCTCAGTCCCATCCTTTACTTCCAGGGTTTTATAACATGACAGATTTCAAATACTCTGATGATCTTTTGTTGTTCATTTATATTTACAAACCAAGGACTGGGCTGGTTACAAGACATATTTGAAATATGTGTTATGAGTTGCTGTTTGTCTATTAAGTGGAAGAGCTGTTTGCGGTTCTGGATAATTGGGCAAGAAACACTTGTCAAGTCAGCTTCCCTAAGGGGTGCAATGAGGAGGAGCAGGCAGGAGTGTCAGGCAAGGAAGGTTCCTCTGAGAACTGGTTCTTAGTGCATCTCATTCAATCCTTGGTAGAGTTGCCTTGACTTCTCTCTTCTTCCCCATCTGCCAGTTCTGGCTGCTGTGAAGACCCGTATCTCCCCATGACAATGCTCTAATTCTACCCACACCCTTACTAGAAGCCTCACAGCCCACCCAACAACTTTTCTTTAAAGAACACCTCTCAGGTTTTAGCTTGAGGGCCAATATCACTGGTGACAGCCTCTAAGGAAAGAAGCAGAAGTGATTTTCAGACCTTTCAATTGTTCTCAATAGAGGTGTTGAGCAAACACCTGCAGCATTACTGTTCTTTGTACCTGCTGGTTGTCACTTTGGCTTCTTAGGGGGCACTCACAGAAGGAACGGTACCCACCTTGGCTATCTCAGGCTGTTTTCCTCTGCTCTGGCTTTTCCATTGACCCAGTCCCGTCTGTATTCTGTCTTCCTGGATTTCCTCCAAATTCCTGGTTCTCCTCCAAATTCCTGGCTCACCCCCTCATGCTTTCTAATATTACTTTTATTATATCTTTTGGGGTTTTCAAAATCTTTTCTGCTATTTCAAAGGCAAAATCTTAATTCCCAGTTCACAGACTTGAAAGAGAAAACTCACAGATTGCTTTACTGTTCTGAAATGTGTGTATTAAACAAGAAATGGAATTGTAATTATCGCACATTACAATATAACATGAAGGAAAATAGAACTTTATTAAGTTAGCAATAACTATCATAATTACTCTTCTTTAGAAACTAATAAAAGTCAATGGTAGTAACCAATCTTCAGACACTTCAACAGCTAACAAGGAATAGAAATCTAAAGTGCAATGGAGGATCTTGATGAGGTCGCCCTCCTCAAGAGTTGGCTCCACTTCTAATATGACGATTGGAAAGTTGCTTAATTTCTTTGAGTTTGGGTTCTCATCTATTAAAAAAATAATGATAGATCTACATGTCTATTATTAGGATTAAATTAACTGATACTTCAAAAGCACTCAGAAAAATGTCTGGAATAGAGCAGGTACTCAGTAAATATTTGTTGAATAAATAAATGAAGAAATAAGTGAGGATTGAGTAAACAACACCTGAAACAGAAATGTGTAATTCCCCAGCTGGGACCATAGCTGAGTATTCTAGGGCCAGCTGCTTGTAAATGATGGGGTTAATAATAAAGCTGGTAAATGTCATCTGTATGAACTCAGTGCCTTACTCTATCACAAGGAAGGGAGATCAGTAAAAACATTTTATCATCTTCTGTGATGATCTGAATTTGTTCAAATAAGCCTATGGTTACAGCTATAGTATGAAGATAACATGAATCACTAAATCATGAACATTCCTAGCCACAGCAGGTCTAGAGTGAGTTAGCATGGGAAAGCATTGTAAGACGTTGCTTCTTTTATGTATAATTTAGAAGAGGTTGTCGGGTGCTATGAAGGAACCAGCGGGGTGGTAGTCCTAGCACCTTAGTTCCATCTCAGCCTCAAGATCCCCCTTTGTATAATGGAGCTAAGAATGCCAATCTTGTCCATTTCATGATCATTAAAAGGATCGCATGAGGTAATGATATAAAAATGCTTTGTACATTGAGGTCAAGGTTAATGTCACCAGTGATAAGTCATGTTGATAGCACACACCTTTGGTATGATGTTACGAAAATGGCACTTTACCTCTGTGATCTTCTCCCAGAATTTTACTTGGTTGGTTGCTCAGTCCCATCCTTTACTTCCAGGGTTTTATAACATGACAGATTTCAAATACTCTGATGATCTTTTGTTGTTCATTTATATTTACAAACCAAGGACTGGGCTGGTTACAAGACATATTTGAAATAGGTGTTACAAGTTGTATGAGTTATATTGATAGTTGTTATGAGTTACTATGACATTAGTAACGAAGAATAATGAAATCTGAATAAGGCCAAGAGTTTAGTTAGTAGTAAAATACCAATGTTGGTTTTGTATTTGTGACAAAATTCATGTGATAATGTAAGATGTTAGTAAGAAAAATAAATGGAGAGTACATAGGAACTCTGTACTATTTTTGCAAATATTTCATGTAAATCTATATTATAAAATTTAAAGTTTTTTTTAAATCTTGTATTTAATGTAAATATAATATTTTATTTGGTTATTTAATTTTATTTCTTTCTTTTGTGATAGAGTCCTGCTCTGTCATCAGGCTGGAGTACAGTGGCACGATCTTGGCTCACTATAACCTCCCCTTCCTGGGTTCAAGCAATTCTTCTGCCTCAGCTTCCTGAGTAGCTGGGACTACAGGCATGCACCATCATACCCAGCTAATTTTTGTATTTTTGGTAGAGATGGGGTTTCACCATGTTGGCCAGGATGGTCTCGATCTCTTGACCTCATGATCTGCCCACCTTGGCCTGCCAAAGGGCTGGGATTACAAGCATGAGCCACCATGCCCTGCCTTAATTTTATTTCAAAGCAGATTATACATTTAAACATTGACTTCAAAATGTTAGATAAAGGAATTATGTGATATTTTGAGAATACTTTTCAAATACCACAATTAATTATCTATCTGATGTCTTCCATGAAAATAGTCTGTTTTATGACTGTTGTCATCAATAAAAATCATTATCTCAGTAGCAAGGGATCCACAAGCTTATCTAGTCCAATCTTCTTGCTTTATAAACTGAGGCCCAGAAAGGGCGGGTGATTTTTCCAAAGTCAATCTATTTCATTTTTAGCAGCTTTAAGAATGTGAAATAAGAGATATTTTTATTGCATCCAAAATATTAGGAAAAAAAAAAAAACGAGTGTGTGTGCATATGCCAGGAAAGTTTCAAATATGTGTGTGTGTGTGTGTGTGTGTGTGTGTGTAAAGCTCCAAGGAGTCACCTAACTCAATTATGGGACTGGCCTTAAGTAACCCTTCTTGGAAGAATGACCACTTGAGATGCCTTAAAAGATGAAGAAAAAGTTCAGCAAGTGGAGGAAAGGGGAAAAGATTCCAGGTAGGAGAAGAGATGTCTTGTCCTCCAAGATTGCAGAAAGGAAGGAAGGGTGAGGGTTTGGATAAAGCAAAGTAAAACAGGAAATGATATGGGTCAGGCCTGATGATCTCAATCATCACAGTAATAGGATATGAGACTATGTGCTGATAGTGAAGGGTGGGTATTGGGTGGGGAACTGGAGGAGAGTGTTGAGGATTTGAGCTTGTCTTTGAAGATAAAGAGTAGAATCTTAGCAAAAGTAAATAAAAGGCTAATCAATAATCCTGAGCTTGTATTAACACCATTATATAGGGATACGCCGTTTCCTCTATCAACCTTCAGTTATCCAAGTATAGAGAAAGTGGATTGTGACATTCATCTAGGATTCAGTTTTCTGGAGCAGGGTCAGCAGAGTATGAAAATCTAAAGGAACCAAGGATGTTGATGTCAACTATTCTGAGATCAGCTGTAAAGTCTAGGAGGAGTAAGGCAAAAAAGAAAATGGATGAAATCAACTGACCAGAATAAAATAGAGGCAGCAAGAAATATGATGTCCCTTTAATGACCAGGGAAGGTAAAATCTGTTAAAAGTAAATTTGGTGAAAAAGGATCCTAACTCACGTGCCAAGTATCTGAATGAATAAAAGGAGATGATAGGGGGGTTGAGAGTCATAGGCTATTAAAGAATATGGCATCAACTTCAAAAGAGGATGCCACTTCAAAAGGGTTGAAGCTCAGCTCGGTGCCAGGAGAATACATCCTGGGATGTTGGAGGTACAGATGCTGGCATGCAGAATTGCAAAGCAGTAAGGGATAAAAGCATGACAAAGAATAAGTCACAATTGCAAAGATATGAAACCAAGCTAAGTGTCCACTGACCAATGAGTGGATAAAGTAAATGTGGCATATATACACCATGGAGTACTACTCAGCCATAAAAGAAGAACAGAATGATGTCTTTTACAGCAACTTGGATGGAGCTGGAGGCCATTATTATAAGTGAAATAACTCAGATGGAAAATCAAATATGGTATGTTCTTACTTATAAGTGGGAGCTAAGCTATGGGTATGCAAAGGCATACAGAGTGATATAATTGTCTATGGAGACTCAAAAGGGAGAGTGGGAGGGGAGTCAAGGGATGAAAAAAACCCTACATATTGGGTACAGTGTATACTACTCAGGTGACAGGTGCACTAAAATTTCAGATTTCACCAAAATACAATCTATCCATGTAACCAAAAAACACTTGTACCCCCAAAGCTATTGAAATAAAACATATTTAAGAAAAGAAAAACACCAAGGAAAGGAGATGGCAAGGGAATGCTTTTTGTTTGGTGACCAAAAATTGCAAAATGGAAGGAAGGGTTAAAAACGCTCCTTTCTAATATGGCAGGGAGAGGAGCAGCACAAGGCGAGGGCACAGGCTTTTGTATCAGGCTGACAGCACTATGGCCCTACAAGAAAGAAATTAAACCTTCCATGCCTCCCTTTTCTCCTTTGTAAGAGCACTACCTGACATGCTACTGTGGCACCAAAGAAGATAATGTGTCTGTATCATAGTGAGTAAGTACCTAATAAATGAGAGTCAGTGGTTTTCTTCCCCCAGCTTTCACTGTAGCTAAAGGCTCCACATAGTCCTACAAGTCTGGGCAAGGCCTGCACACAGTGGACGGGGGGCTAAAGACATCCTGGTGCTAGGTAGACAGAGCATCAGTGAGGGTCATGTGTGACTTTAGTCTTTCATAAGGTATGAAGTTTGAAATATTTGCATGTCTAATATTTATGCCTACTTTGAGGGACAAAAATGTTGGAGGTTAACATCCCAAATCATGACTGCAGACACAAACGACAATTTCCTTTCAGGCCCTGATTGCTTCCCAAATAGCTAATCTAATTCCTGCAAGTAAGGAGGAGGCGCATACCTGGCAGAAAATAAGGAGGGAGAAAGAAGTTGAACTGAGTAAGGGACAGGAGCAAAGAGATGAGGAGAGCCTGGATAGAGGCAAAGTTATCAAGCAAACTCATTTGAATTCCATGGCTCTGGGCTTGGATTGTGTTTATGAGGAAAGGGCCATTCATGAGATCTACAGAGTCTTTAGTTCTCATTATATCGAACATGTTGGTTATATTTATAAAATAGAATCATAACTACATCTGGAACTTTTACACAGAAATTAAGGTTGACTTACATGCCAGATTGATTTATATTCCTTGATAAGATGGTAAAGTAAAGATTTATTTTACTTTGCACTCTTACAGCTTGGATTATTATTCATACTTTATTTCACAAATTGGTGGTAACCCAACTGCAGCGAAATCAAGAGTTCACATGCCAAGTTTTGGTCTGAACAAGTTTTGCGTCCAATATACACTTGGCCAGAAAAATGAGATAGAATAATAGAAGAGAAAAGAAAGTATTTTATGCACCCTGGAGGTCAAAAACAGATGTGAGTAGCGTCTTTGTGGAGTGTGGCTAGTTAACATCTGGTAATCCCTAATGGATTTCACTGTCCATTTGTAAGTTTACTCCGATGTTTAATATCAACAGCTATTCAGGAACATAGTGACTCGCACAAAGAATAAAATTTACAGATATCAAAGACAAAGCCAGAAAATTACTCTGTTCTTGGCATCCATCCTTTCTAGGCAAAGACTACATATTTTCTTTCTGTTGATGCTATGTTTAATAAAGCTATGTGATTGGTTAGATTTCGATTGAGCTGAATGTGTTTTGTTTTGTTTCTTTTTATGACTCAGTGACAAAAGGAAATATAAAACCTTCTGCTTACTTAATCAGAGAACTCTGGTTTCTTCTATGTAATTTGAGCAGGAATTGAAAACAAAACATTCCCAGAAGGACTAATTGTGCCCATACTGGTGGGAGGAAGGCAAGAAAGGGACGGGATGGCGAGGAAGGTAGGTAACCTGGCCCATTTTCTTCTCTTGGCACATAGTCTGTCTGATTTCTTGTTTCCTTTCAAGCCACTCTTTTTGACAGTGGCAATTCCAACCAGCTGCAGATTTTGTAAGAAAATTTGCAAAGAAGAGCAGAAATGTCTGTATTTCTGACCATAAAGGTTTCAAATGCTGAGGGACACAATGGAAGTACTTTAGCAAAGTTGATGCAGAAGAGTTGTCATTCTTATTGCTAACTGCAGCAATTAAGATTAAACATGTTCTCCATGCCATCCACATACCAATTAAGTAAAAGGTAATACAGACATTCCTTTGACAGAACGGGCTACCCACAGAATTGTTAAATTAGTAACAAATTTAGAGATTAGTTACTATTCAATAAGGCATCAATTTGTGGACCTGCTCAAGTCCATTGGTAGTGGTTGCCAGGAATACTAAAATGCTAACATAATACTAGGCATTAGACGGTTTTTTTTTTTTTTTTTTTTTTTTTTTTTTTTTTAAGAGACAGGGTCTGGAATCCAGTCGCCCAGGCTGGAATGCAGTGGCACAATCTTGACTCACTGCAGGTTCAAACTCCTGGCTTCAAGGGATCCTCCCAGCTCAGCCTCCCAAACTGCTAGGATTATAGGCATGAGCCATGGATCCCAGTCTAAACCCTTAACATGCTCAATGAGAAAGACTTATCTCTTTGGATTTCAGATGTCTGTCAGGGAAGTGGGTAGCAGCAGCATGTGTGCTACTGAGTTGCTATCTCTGATTCAACCAAAGAGTGTGTCATCAAATATATGTTTCTTAAGGTTTAGGAATTTTCAATTTAAGATAAACCTGCATAGCAGCAAATGCATGTGCATATTATGCAGTATTAGTAAGAAACTCAATCACATGATGGTGCTTTGTATCTTTACAGGAACTTTTACATGTGCCATGTCATGAGATGCTAACATGACTCCATGAAATAGAAAGAGGATGTATTTTTATCCCCTTTTTACAAATGAGGAACTGAATTTTGGAGCAAATAAGTTATTTATCCGAGGTCATGCAGCTAGAATGTTAGAGAATTTAGGAAATATTTCACAGTCACTTGAATATTATGTAATCACTCAAAATTCTGACTCAAATTAAGAGTTAGAAAACCGTGGGAACTATGGCTGAGATTTTCTAATTCCCAAATTTTGCAACAATAAAGCATAAATGTGACTAACTAGGATACTTTTACAATACACATGACTAAGTGACAACACATGGGAGATAACTGGCCTTTGAAATGCATATCTGTATTAATGAGAGGTCTCCAGAGAAATAAAATTAATAGGATTCTACAAAACCTGCAGAGCCTGTATCCCAGCTTGAATCTGAAGGCTGTATGGCGCTACAGTACCAGAAAGAACCAGTGTCTCAGAGTTCAAAGGCCATAAGGCAGAGGGAAAAAACACAAAAAACAAACAACAAAATAAAGTGGGTGTTTCAGTTCAAAGGCTGTCAGGCAAGAGAAATCTCTTACTTGGAGGAAGGTCAACCTTTTGTTCTACATAGGTCTTTAACTGATTGGGTAAAACCCACCCACATTATGGAGGACCATCTGTTTTACTCAGTCTACCAATTCAAATGTTAATCTCATTCAAAACACCCTCACAGAAATACCCAGTTGACCAACTATCTGGGTATCTCATGGTCCAGTCAAGTTGACACAAAATTAACTATCATAAGCCCACCCCTTGTCAACTTGGCACTGTATATGTCTCTGTAAAACACATATAATGTCCAAATAAAGATATTAACAAGATCATACTTCCACCACATTATACAGCTATTCTATATACAAGCGTAACTGCACTAACCCTTTCCCCAGAAGAGGATGGATGCAAAGTCCTTGCATGATGGCCTCTTCTTCTTGAACTCCCGACCTCAGGTGATCCACCCACCTTGGCCTCCAAAGTGCTTGGATTACAGGCGTGAGCCACCACTCCTGGCCTGGTCTCTTCTTCTTAATGTCTCATATCTTAAGTAAGTATGTGGGCAGAATGTTATAAAGTAAATTGTGTCTCCCCTCCATGATCTGTATATTGAAGCCTTATCCCACAACATGACTGTATTTGGAGACAGGGCTTTTAGGGGGGTAATTAGTTTTAAATGGGGTCTTAAGGGTGAAGCCCTAATCCAATCAGACTGTTTTCATAGAAAGAGGAAGAGACACTAGAGGTCTCTCTCTCCCTGCTCACATAGAGGAAAGGACATGCAGGGCCACAGCAAGAAGGCAGCCCTCTGCAAGCAAAGACAAGAGGCCTTACAGAAACCTGCCCTGCTGGCTCTTGATCTTGGGGCTTCCAGTCTCCAGAACTGTGAGAAAATAATGTCTATTTTTTAAGCCACCCAGTCTGTGGTACCTTGTTATGGTAGCCAAGCTGTGTAATACTATGACTAAAGCCCTACCTGGGGTATTTCTCACCATCACAGAAGAGGGAATTTATTTAAAATATATCAGTCCAATTATTGTGTGTATGTTCTAAGCCTTTCTGTTTAATTTCCAGGCTAGACAGAGACCTTAAATGGGGCTCTTTTTAAAAAGAAATCAGAAGACATATGTTCTTGGGTATTTTGAGGGCTGGATTATAAATTTCTTTATGTCTTAGGGGAAGATTTCATCATGCTGTTTTAAAAGATGCATGATGAACCTGTCAATAGCAGCAAGATGTCTGGAACAGAGAATAGTCAACAAATTTTCACTGAGTGTCTACCATATGCTGAACCTTGGAAATATAATGGGGAAAAGGCAGGTGCTGTCCTTTCCTTTAGGTAGTATTCTAGTGAGGGACCTAGATTGTGGGTAGGGATTGGGTACTGATGTATCTAAACGTTTAAGGTTGTTATAATGAAGAAACTGAGTTTTGAAAGCTCATTTGGAGATTCTAGTAGAAAGCACAGTTACACATAGAGCCTTAACCTGGAAGATACTGCTCCCTAACTAGCAAAGATGTTCCCTTTTTCATTTGTCACCTTTGGCTATAAGCAGGAGTAGCGGATACCATGGCCTGGTTATACTACCATCTCAACATAAGGTTGGAAAAGACTTGGTTTAGGTCTGGGGGATTTGCAATCCAATAATGCCTAGGAGCTAAACTAGAGTAACAAAGACATTGTGTGTGTGTGTGTGTGTGTGTGTGTGTGTGTGTGTGTGTGTGTGTGTGTGTTTTAATTTATACTACATAACCAACTTTCAGAACCCTAATTTGTTGGAAGGCCCCTATGTTTGTAACAAGGTGGTTTTCATTCTTTCAGTAACACGATTTTTTTTAACAAAGCTGAAGCGACCTCTTGAAATATGTCCAAGTGTTATATAATATTTTCACATGTGCTAATATAACACCTTTGTGCTGTAAGTCCAAAAGAAACGTCAAACAAAGGGTGGTCTGTAGCAACACTAAGGTGTTTCCATTTTTCACTGCCCTGCATTCACAGACTTTGGAGATGACCTATGAAGCTATAAATAAAAGGAATACAGTTTTGCCGTAAAACAATTTCTAAACTTTCCAAAAGGTGCAATGTTAGATTCATTTAATAGATTGGTACAGACTTTCCTTGGGGAAACTAAGTTTTTTTCCCCCCTTTTCTGAATCAAAAGTTGATAATGCAGAAATTTGCACAAATATCGTGACAATATCTTTTCTTTTCTTTTTATTGAATGGTAGCTGTGATTTGAAGAGTAATCTTCTTCAGAAAATTGTGGACACTTCACAGAAATGGTTGAAGCTATTTGGAGTCTACAAATTACCTAATGGAACAGGTAAGCTTTATGCCTTTAAAATTATATGTGTGTGTGTGTATGTGGTTTATATTTTCTTTGAAGCCTCTGGTACAGAACTTTTCAGCTTGCAATATTTTGTATTGAGCATGAAATTGAGTGCTGTTCTTACTGCTTCGTCTTTTCAAAGCCTCCAGTGTAAAAAAAGAATCAAATTTCTTTTACAAGCCCCAAATCCTAAGAACTTTACCAATGCTGCCTTTGTTTCCTATAGAGCCTTTTAAAAAATAATATATCAACTTGGCTTCTACCATATTACTAAATTCTATCAAGTTGGTACCCTTCTAACAACAATAACAACAAAAGATTCCCAAAGTCTTGGTGGCAAAAGAAGTGAGGAATGGTGAACGGAAACAGTAGGGAGGAAGTTACCAGCCAGTGTTAATTTTTTTTTTTTTTTTGAAATGGAGTCTTGCTCTGACGCCCAGACTGGAGTGCAATGGGACGATCTCGATTCACCGCAACCTTCACCTCCCAGGTTCAAGTGATTCTCCTGCCTCACCCTCCCAAGTAGAGTAGCTGGGATGACAGGCACATGTCACCACATCTGGCTAATTTTTGTATTTTTAGTCGAGACGGGGTTTCACCACATTAGCCAAGCTGGTCGGAAACTCCTGACCTCAGGTGATCTGCGCACCTCACACTCCCAAAGTATTGTGATTACAGGTGTGAGCCACCTAGCCCGGCCAAGTGTTACTTTTTAAGACAGAATCAAGAAGCTTTAAAACTGATTGAAAATTTAGTCACAGGTAAAAAACATATAGCATGCAATTCGCTAAAAATTTCTTACAATAAACCAAAGTCTTGGTATGGCCGACCACACAAAACCTACCAAGGCTCATTGAGTTATGAGTTGAGGTTTGGACATTCTAGCATGGACAGCTCCCTTCCCCCACACTTCAAACTCCTCTACCTCCTGCCTCCCATTTGCAAATTCTACTTTCAAAACATATCTTCGATCCGAAGCTTCTTATCACCCCACCGTTATCCCTCTAATCCAGGCCTCACCTAGCCTATAACCACAGCCTTCTAACTGGTCTCTCTACTTATGAGCTCATCCCTACTTCAGTCTTCAGTTACACCTCAATTATCTATACAGCAACCAGAGTGACGATTTAAAGTTGTGACATAGCTCCTGCCACTGATCCTTCAAACCATCTACTGGCCCACCATCACACCCAGTTTAAATCCAAATCCCTTTCCTGGTCTGAAAGCCTCCACTTGATCACGCTCCTTCACTTCCACTCTCTGCCTTGCTCACTCTGCATGGCCAGAAGTCTTCTTACACTTCCTCATAAAATCCAAGCATGACCCTGCATCAGGACCTTAGCAGCTCCTCTTCCTCCGCTTGGACTCTTGGCTCATAACTCCCCATCACTTCGTTCAGGGCTTTGCTCAAACACCTCATTAGCAAGGACTTCCCTGACTAAAACAGCACTTCAGTCACTATCCGCTTAGCCTGATTTATTTTTCTTCATAATATAATTTTCAATACCTGGCACATTTTACACTTGTTTATTATCTGTCTCCTCCTAAAAGAGTGTAAACTCCAGCAGAGTAGGGACTTTGTTTTGTTCACAGATGGATCTGCAGGGCTTAGATTCGTGAATGAACAGTTATTACAGTGGCCTGTTCCCAGGAGAAACATATGAAACAAAATTAGGAAGTGGGATATTGCTTTATTGACAGCTGTTTGGACTGTGAAAACTCCTAGTCACCACCAGGTTACAAAGTCTTTCCTAACAAAGATAGGGAGGTAGGTAGGAGAGGAGTAGGGACAAACAAATGAAACAGAGTTAACGTGTTCCTAATATGGTCCAAGGGAGAAATAATGGTGGTTTGCATAAGGATGTGGCAGCCCAGATGCAGAGAACCAACAGGGCTTGGTAATGGTGGGAAATGAAAGAAAAAAAAGAATAAAAATTTTTTCATTTGATAATTTGTTCACATGAGCAGCCGAGTGTATAATGCTGCCTTTTGATGAGATGGAGAAGGGTGAAGAAAGAATGAGATGTGTGTGCTTATTTGGAAAATGGGGTAATAGTACAAGTTATTCCAACACCTCCCCCCCATCTCCACAAACAACGTGCGTGCGCATGCACACACCGATTTCCCACACTTCTCTGCTCTGCTTTATGGCTATGGTATGCTCTTGTTATCTGATTTCAAATGGCATAAGGCAATATGAGGTACCAGCAAGAGGCTGAATAAGAAACAAGTAAGAGAATTTATTCCTTCAGACCCCTCCCTGTCTCATTCCAGTTCTGCCAGTCCCTGCATTCTGGAATGACTGTTTCAATTGGATAGACCTTGTTCTATGGCTCCAGGATTTCTCTGGGTTCCTTTTGCTTCTATCTAAAAGATTAAAGGGGATTACAGCTTTCAATGTTGCTAACCCTAGGATGCTTTAACACCTTCTATGGGCTCCTATAATTCTGCCCACACCTTGGTAAACTGTACCTAATTAAACTTTCTTCTTTTCTTTTTTTTTTTTTTTTTTTTTGTTGCCCAGGCTGGACTGCAGTGGCATGACTGCAACCTCCATCTTCCAGGTTCAAGCAACTCTCCTGCCTCAGCCTCCCCAGTCACTGAGATTATATGTGCATGCCACTACGGCTAGCTAATTTTGGTATTTTTAGTAGAGACAGGGTTTTGCCATGTTGGCCAGGCTGGTCTTGAACTCCTGACTTCAAGTGATCTGCCTGCCACAGTCTCTCAAAGTGCTGGGATTACAGGCATGAGCCACGGCTCCTGGCTCTCATTAAACTTTCAACTAAAGCTTTTGAGTATGCCAGCTGTCCCATGGTGAAACCCTGACTGTAACAAGAGTCAAGTTCATGTTGATCTGTCTATTAGACATCCAAGTGAAGATATACATAGGCAAGCAGCAATGAGTTGGGAGAGATACTAAGGTTGGGTAA
>PVKP010010226.1:0-65405 GCA_004027715.1 Plecturocebus donacophilus
CTGCATTCCAGCTGGGTGACAGAGAGAGATCCTGTCTCAAAATGAAAATAAAAATACAGTCATCAGCGAGTGAAAGCACCATTCCCTCTTGCTTTCTGCCATTGTCTCTTTTTCTGTCCTTTCACCTCTGTGAAGTGGTGGCAGTAGATTAAGCCAACAGATCACCTACAGGACCTGGACCATTGTGTTGTCTTCTCTATGAACTGTTCTCTCCCCTCATTCATCACCTGCCATCCAGCCTGGGTGTTCTTTCTCTAGTGTACCACCATGTTGGAGATGGCCTGCACTTTATTGTTTATCTGGCCAGGGGGCCAGGCTTCTTTCTGCCTCTGGCACTTATTATTGTAGATCCTGAAGCGAACTCATCAAATTCTCCGAGCCTCGGTTTCCTCAGCTATAAAAAGAGGGCAATATTTCCTCAACCTCATGCGATTCAGTGATAATTAAAATGCATATCATGCATACAGCACCTAACCTAGTACATAGAACAGGGCACACAAATGATAGCTGGATCCCTCCGAGACTGGCCTGAATTTTGGAAGGAAGTTTACATTACTCACAGCAGCTGATATACTCTCAGTACAAGCACCTGTAAGAAATCAATAGGTATAATCACATAAGAGCAGATAAATCACTAGAGCCTCCCTTGGCATTGTTTGTTATGAATGAGATCTGACATGATTTAGATCTGTTTTGAAAATATCCAAGCAGAAAAGAAAGATACATGATGATGAAGAAGAAGTGGAAGAGGATGGCAAACACTTTTAAGCATTTTACACTGTAGAAGGCAGAATTCTAAGCATCTCACGTATCTCAACTGATTTCACACCACTAACAACCCTCCAGGAAGGTTCATTATTATTCCCATTTTTCAGATGAGAAAACTAAGCTAAAGAGAAGCCACACCACCTGCAAAGTGGCCAAATCAGTGATCATTCCATAGCTCCTTGATGCTGAGAGCTGGGTGGGCATGCCTGTAATTCTCTTACTTTCTCCTGATGCTTACACAATGGGTGCACCAAGCAGAATATCCTCAGGTGAAGGCAATTAAAGGAGAAAAGGAAGGAAATGAGTCCCCCCCCTGCTTTTTTTTATGAGATGGAGTCTTGCTCTGTTGCCTAGGCTGGAATGCAGTGACGTGATTCCGGCTCACTGCAACATCTACCTCTTGGGTTCAAGAGATTCTCTTGCCTCAGCTTCCTGAGTAGCTAAGATTACAGGCATGCACCACCATACCTGGCTAATTTTTGTATTTTTAGTAGAGATGGGGTTTCATCATGTTGGTCAGACTGGTCTCGCACTCCTGACCTCGTGATCCACCCACCTTGCCTTCCCAAAGTGCTGGGATTACAGGTGTAAGCCACCGTGCCTGGCCAGAAATGGGTTTCTTCTATAAAAGAGGAAAATATTCCTCAAGAGCCCCCAACCATATTTTTATCTTGCAATGTTTTTCTAGTACTGTGTCATATGGACACCTTGAGCTGCAAGGGAGGCTGAGGAAGTGAGCACCTGGCCAGAGGCATGGTGTTACCTTGATAGATTTCTACCAATCAAGATTCAGGGCATACAGCAGGGGATGACGCCACCTGAAAGAAGCTTGGTGTTCTTTGAGCAAGGCAGGTGACAAACTGAATCACTCTACATAAACATCTGAGACCAACATAGTTGGAATGCAGACCAGATATCATTTCATAAACGATTGAAAGAAAGTTTGACACCCAAATTTGTATAGAGAGGTTCAAGACGAGACTCCAACCCTAAATCCTTTGATCTACAACACTAGTGATTTTCATACTGAGCGCCTCAGCGTTTCTACAAAATTTTTATCAGAATATTATTTAAAACATGTGTTTAAAAATACAATTCAAAATATGGTACACATGTCATTTTCTCATAAATCGGAAGTTGACACAATGCAATCCCTAGTATAAAACTGTCAGTCTGTGCTGTCAGTTGGCTTGCTTTTTGTTGTTGCTTTTCCAACTTGAAGAAAAGAGTCTCCTGCCATCTCTATTGAATCATGAAGTCTCCTGGGCTTGCTAGGAAGGATATTAAAAATGATTCATAACCATTTATCCATATTAATTTGGATTTTCTCAATACCAGACAACCACTACAAAATAATCAATTGGGTGCTGACAGTGATATAAGACTGTCAGCTCCAAGCAAATTTGAAATAATCTCTAATTTGAAATTGTCATGTGTATCTGAACAGCTGCATTATTCTCACTGACTGACTTAATATCTCTCTGGGCTCTGCTACCTCTCCAGCCACACACACTGGCTTTCCCTGCCCCAGAAGCCTCTGCTCAATGCTGAGAACACCTTCCTTTTCTCACAGTTTTTTGCACATGCTATTCCATCTAGTAAACTTGTTTCTTTTAGATAGATCCTGCTCATTCTTGATGTCCCACCCAGTTAAAAGGGAATTCCTTCTCTGACCTCTCTGATTAGGCTAGTGCCCTGGGTTTCACACTCCCTTTTCACACTTGAGATTTCGTAATTATTTCATACATTGCTATCATTCCTTCTTGGCTGAGGTCTGTCTAAGGGCAGCAATCATGGATGCCCCACTCACTATAGTCCTCAGCTTCTAGTACCATGCAGAGCCCATGAAAATAATCAATTATTTTTAAAAAAATAAATGTAACATGAAAAACTAAATTTGAATTTAGATGTAATATTGACAAAGAGAAGATATGAAGAATGTAAAACTTTTGATTGTAAAGGAAAACACTGAATTAAAGGATGACATACAATGAAGTACAAAAGTGCACTAATTTTAAATGTATAACTCAATGCACCTTTCTGTATGTATACATTTGGTTAACCACCAATCTGATGAAATACAGAACACTTCTAGTGACTTTCTCTCATGGCATTCGCAGTCATACCCCTTCCCTACTTTCTCACTACCAGAAGTAACCACCATTCTGACTTCTGTCATCATTGATTAGCTTTTGCCAGTTCTTAAATTTCAAAGAAATGGAAATTACACAGGATGTGCTCTTTCATGCCTGATTTCCTTCCTTCAACACAGTATCTGTAAGATTGATCCATTTTGTACATACCAGTAGTTTATTTCATTTTATTGTTTTATGGCACTCCAGTGTATTAATAAATAATAGCATAATGTATTCATTCTCTTATTGATACATATTTGTTCTCTTCTTCCAGTTTTCAGCTGTAATGAAAAAGTACTGCTGTGAACACTCTTGATCAGATCTTTTCTGTGGACACATGATTGTTAAAAGAGCTGTTTTATCTCAATCGTCAAAAGGCAAAAACCAAATCAAACAAAACACACAATCAACATACACTCTTAGGATATTTAGGAGTAACTTGTCAATTCTTAACAAACAAAAAAGAAATCAAAACAGCATTAGATGTTACTGAAGAAATGAAAGAACATTCTAATTGATGACCAGACCAGAATGCAGCACGCTGTTACAGAGAGAAAATCTTGAAAATCTAATGAAATGGAAAACTCAGTAAATATGGCGGTGTGCCTAACAAAAATGTATGCACAGAAAGACACGAACAAAAGTGTTTACAGTAGCTTTATTCATTCTAGCCCTAATCTAGGAAAAAATAAGACAAAATAACACCAGAAATCCTTAAAATACTCTGAGCATTTTATTTATTTGGGGGAATATCGAAAGATTCAGCTATTCTATGAATGTACCCACAATTCTTAGATTCCAACAATATTCTGCATTTATATAGAGCTTTACAATGACAAATTTCCACACATCACATAGCTAATGAGTGGTAGAACAGAAACTCAAATGCAGGACTTGCGAGGCTAACTTCCGTGTGTTTCCCTACCACATCCTGATTACACCTCATCAGGAAAAGCTACACTCAACATGATTACGTATGACAACGTGTATTTAATTTTTAATATTTTTAAAGCTGTGTCTTATAATTTGGAGGATTTTTCTAATTAAAAATAATTAGTTACATATGCATTCTAATCTATCCTTGTTAGTGGGTATAAAATTTTCCTATCTTATACCTTGTCAATCACCCTATCAAAGAGTTTGTACCGTATTGGAGAGACATGCATTGGAGTTTCATCCTGATTGTCAATATACATTCTGTTATTACAGTTTTCATTTAGGATAAATTCCACAAGTTTAAAAAAAAGTTTCTTCCTAGAAGACTTGTCAGAGCTTTTAAAATGGCAATGTGTCTGGTAACTGTATGAAGAGCTAACTAGACTCTTGTGTACTTTCTAGTAGAATCCCATTAGCAGTACTTAGAAATTTCTAGAAAAAACAAAATTTGGGAAACTCCTTTCTAGACTTGTGCTTTCTTTGTTACCTTTTGAAAGCTTAACTTTCACTGTGGCATTCTCTCAACACTCTGTTAACTGATGGTGGAAATCCCAATAACAAATGATATTAATGAATGGCAATGGACCCATGTATTGTACCCCTTTCCAGACAGAAGATTTGCCTCTTGACAGGAGTTATCAGGATTAACTCTGACTGATGTTATAAGCTTAGGCATTGTGCTGGTAGAAAAGAAATATACTACGTGGTGGGGTGGAGAGAAGTTTAAGTAAGAAACTGAGCTGCCTAAAAGTAGTCTGGCTTGGGGAGCCTTTCTAAATCTAAATAAATATGCTCAGTGAGAAAAATAGTGATAACACTAACTTGACTCACTAAAAATATCAGTTCTGTTATGTCATTCTGAGAGGCAGCACACAACATTTACCTTTTCATCTACCTTCACTATAACAACCAACATTTTTAAGATCTATATCTTGATGGGCATACTCAGCAGGGAAAATTGCTTTCCACACAACATGTCTGCATAAAATCTTTTTCTTTTTTTCAGTCCAGGGTGCTTGGCTGACAGAATTCCTTTGCAAATAGTTTTGTTTATTTTTACCAGTCATGAATAATCACATTCTAGTCTGCCAATCATTGGAAGTTTAGTGTAATATTCATTTTGGTAAAATCTATTAGTCTTTTGTTTTTTACTTACTTGTTGTCTCTACAAATGGTGTGCAATGATTTATTCTATTTGTGTCAGTAGAGCTGAACTTTTTTTTTTAATTCCAATTTGGTTTAATTAAATATGTTAATTCTCTCTATATATTTTGAGTGCATTCATTATTGCTTCCTTAATTTATAGTAAAAGTGATTTCTTATTTCAAATAGTTTTAATTTTAGATATAGTGGAAAAAGAAGAAAAATAACCATTACCAATTAAATTATTAATTTATTTTAAAAGATAGGCTAAAGTTTGACAATCTGGGCATTTGGATATAGAGTGATTTTTAAAATACATTTTAAATCTACTTGTTTGTATCCTGATTTCTATAAAAAGGAGACATTGCATTGATCAAAAATATCAAAAATTGCCTAAAAATACATTTTATGTTTGTAGTTATTTTGACATCTGTTCCACCTGTATATGTTTTGACTTTGTGAAATGAAATATATGGAGAAAGATGAATTAATATATGTAAATTATATAAGATTGGGGTAGTTCTATCCTCCTCTTTTATGAGACTAATTATTTCAACCAGTGTGATTGGCAGTATTAACAGCAAGTTTAACAGTCTGGACCAAGACTGCTTAGGATTAAAGTCTGGTTCCTCCATTTATTGCCTCCCTAATTTAGAATCAGTTATTTAGTCTCTTTGAGTTTTAGTTTCCTCATCTGTAAAATTAGGAGAATTATAGAAACTGTCTCATATGGCTGCTCTGAAGATTCATTTAGGTTAATATGTGTAAAGCACTAAGAACAATTGCTCTACATAGTAAAAATACATTATCATGCCGTCATAAATCATCATCATTATTATCATCATGATGTAAAGGATTTAATAGAAAAACTGGTCCAATTATGTGACTAGACAATTTACAGACTGGGAAACCGAAGAGGAAAAATCTGTAGAGATGTTAATCTTTATTACTAATACTCAAAGAACTCAAGGACGTAAATATATAAGCAATTGTTATTTCTTATGCATACAATTGGTGATAATCTAAAAATCTGACATCAGAAAATTCCAGAAAACAGGAATTCTCATATACTACTGGTGAGAGAATAGACTGGTGCAATCACTTTATGGTATCCAACAAAACTGAAAATGCTCATAGTTTACAATCCAGCAATTCCATTTCAAGGTATATATCCATTAGAGAAAACTCATACATATCCACAAAGAGTTATGTGCAAGGATATTTATTACAGCACTTTTTTGAAGAAAGAAACCAATTTATGTGTCCATTAATAGGGGAATAGATAAATAAATATATCTATAACATGGAATATATTCCACAGTTAAGAGAAATGAGCTAGTTATATTGCAACAAGGCTCTGTCTCAAAATCAATACTAAGTGTAAAAAACAAGTTGCAAAACTATATGTTTTTGTGTGTGTGGATATATTAGTATAATATTGTATATGTGAATTAAAATCCTCAGAAAACCTACTATATGTTAACCATTAATCGTTTTTAAAATTTAAAGTTTAATTTTAAAATGAATTGAAAATATACAAACAAAATTGATAACAGTGGTTGTTTAAAAAAAGGAAGAATTAGAAATGAGAGGAAAAATAGGACTTAAATTTAGTTTCTATATTGAAATAAAAAGGCTTGATATATCTATATAAGTAAGGTTAATATTTGACATTTTTTTCCTGGTGAGCATCTCTGCATTCATTGTACCTATCCCTGAATGTTTTCAAATTTTAAAAATTTTTCAAAACATGTATATGTAAACTAATATTACAAAGGTAGGAACTCAACAAATGTCAATTGATTGTTAAGAAGGGCAAGAAATAAATTTCAATTATACATTAATGAAAGACATTGAGATACTCTACTTTGTGAGCTCCTCTAGGTCAAACCATACTTTATTTTTACTGATTGATTGATTGAGACGGCTCTCATTCTGCTGCCCAGATTGGAATGCAGTGATGCAATCTAGCGCTCACTGCAACCTTTGTCTCCCAGGTTCAAGCGATTCTCCTGCCTTGGCCTCCCAAGTTTCTGGGATTACAAACATGTGCCAGCCTGCACGGCTAATTTTTGTATTTTTAGTAGAGATGGCGTTTCACCTTGCTGACCAGGCTGGTCTCGAACTTCTGACCTCAGGTAGTCCACCCGCCTTGGCCTTCCAAAATGCTGGGATTACAGGTGTGAGCCAGTGTGCCTGACCACTTTATTTATAGTTATATCTGTAGCTCTCACCTCAGCACTTGGCATATAGTAAGTGCTCAACAAAACTCCATTAAAATATCCTAAATGATAATTTATCCAAGACATTAAAAAGTTTACTCTTAATTATTAAATGAATGAAATAATATTAAAACATAAAAAAATGGTGTCATTTTAAATATGTTAGCAAAAATTAAAAATAACAATATTCAACATTAATGGAGTATAGGAAAATGACTAAACTCACAATTTTCTGACAGCAGTTTAAAAGGGAAAGCATTTTGGCAGGAAATCAGTGTAAATGTCCACCAATCACAAATGTCTAATTAAATTGGGTATATAAATGTGTTAGAATATTATGCAGCTATTAAGACAAAAATTATGAAGGCATGGTGACAATCTGATTCATACTAATTTTTTGCTAAAAGTTATTCATCAGGAAGTTATGAATATATGAAGCAAAATTTATGAAATTAGGCTAAGTGAAAAAAGTGGGAAACAAAAAAAGTCTATGTGTTTCTGATTAAAACTATGTAAAAATTATGTATGTCTATGCCCAAGATAAAAGAAGGATTGGAGAAAAAGGATTTTTTCCTAACAGTTAAAAATCTGTTTTTGTAGTGGTTAAAAAAAATATAGAAAAGATATTCTATCTGTTGTTGAGATCAATTTCAAAGCATTTATTACACAATGACTATTGTAAAATCTAGTCATAACAAAATAATAATGCTCTTAGGGGACAACTCAGCATTTAATGTGGAAGATAAAAATGGGCAGAATACCTCCTGGTTGTTATATTTACTTCAAGAAAAATATGCCAACAAATCTCAGAAAGTAAAGCGTATATAACTCCTGTCAAATTAGATTAAGTCCTCAATTTATGATAGGAATTTAAAATAGGCAATTTTAATTGTTACCTATGCTATCAGTGTAAATATTTGGTCACATTTTTAGAAATGAGTACCCAAATTTAGGAATTTTATGAAAAATTTCTTACCTGGAATACCTCTCTTCATAGTAGTTTAATTTGCTTATTTAATTCTGCAGAACAAAAGGATTTTTCACCAAGAGCTGCTGTAATGAAATATCAAAAGTTTGGAATACATTAGCCAGTAGGAAGAAAAAGCCACATGCGTGTGTGTGTGTGTGTGTGTGTGTGTGTGTGTGTGTGTGTTTGTGAATGAAACATACGATTCTTTCTGGCATGAATATGACAAATACAAAAATAATATTAAATTACATATGAAAATGTTCTTATTAATGTATTATGTGAGATTACTAGAGAAAGAATTGTTATCCAGTATTAACCAAAGCAGAGAAAAAAGAGAGAAAATGTATACTTTAACTCAAGACACAGAGAGGCCAATTGAGATTTTCAGAGGCTGCCATCCCTGGATGCTGGGTCTCATTTATACATTACCTGGGAGAACACCGTGTGGCTGCATATTCTCAGCTGTTGAATGTGTTCTGTTCATTTTCCAGCAAAGAGGACGAGTTTAATGTTTTCTTTGCAATATGTCCTTTTTCAATTTGCTGTTTCTGTTTATCTGTCTACTTGCTTATTTATTGTTTGAATTTAGCTTGCCCTGTAAGTGGTTCTGAGGTGCATAGATAATACCTACAGATAAATCTCTCTTTTTTCAGTTTTTCTACTAGGGTTTTGGGGGGATTCGTTCCTTTTTTCAACTTGAAATTTTCTAAGGAACCATGCATATTTAAATAAAATGTGAAGAATATGTTTCTTTTTTAGGTTTAAGAACCTGCTCTTAGACCCCGAATTTCTTCCCAAAGAAGTGAAATTCTAATGCATAACACTGCCTATCACATTAAAAAATAACTATTTCTCTTTGTGTAAAAGATGTTGCTAGTTTCAAGGTGTTGGCTAAATCACGAAACCTCTCCTCAGATGCATTGGTAAAATAAGAGAAATGGTTAACATAAGCTCAGTGGTTCAATCAGAGTTTCACGATTTTCAAAAACCTTTTAGTTCACTAGCTTTTTAGAAAATAACTGCACAGTTAGATTAAACTCCTGGGGATGGTGCTTGGTGAATAAACGGTTAGCAAACAATTGGAAAAGAGACACGGAAAACAATTGTAGCCCTGGCTACCTCAATAGCCACAAACCATATTAATGATTTTGAAGGGAAGCTCAGCAAAATGCTAATTTATTTAATAAATATTTAATAGTGTATTATTTCAATAAATAAATTAGTGTTTACACAGTAAAGAATACAAATGTTTTGTGCATACATTCTTGACCCACTTCCATAGTTCTTCTTGGATATTTCCCAAACAATTATTTAAAAAAATGGGCATCATAATATTTCTGCTCATAGCAGCATATGATTGGTAGTTAAATCTATAAAATAATCCAATGGTTTATCCCTCTTATCTTGAGAATATTTAATCAACTTTGATATTTGCTTTAAATTAGCACTGTCAAATGTACATTTGTATAAAATCTCCCAAATCATGAAAGATTTATAATTTGAAATGTATTTGGATTTTTCTCCAGTTAATCAGGTGGATAAAAATTAGGAGTACTGTAACTACAACAATTAATTGAGTTGAGCTGAGTGTTATAAAAAATGAAAAAAAAATTTCATGGCGTGGTTTGGTTACATAAATGAGATTAAGCGCCTGTTCACTAACACGGAATTGGTGTGATGAGAGCTGCCTGTGTCCTTTTCAGGAGCCCAGGTTAATAATTGAAGCATAGATCAGAAGAAGAGGGGTCAGGAAGTGCATTCTTGATATTAAGTCTATTGCTGGCCCTTTATGGGCTTGTGTAGGTTAATTAACTCTGGAAAGACTCAGTTGCCACTCCTGAGAAGTGTAATGAAAAACAGTCACTTGCCATTTAATTCAGCAACTAGGTATGAATGCTGATGACAGTGGTGTGCAGTAGATGCAGCAAAGCCCTAGCTGCTGGAGGATAGAGACAGGCTGGGGAAAGCGTGGGAGTGCCAAAGTAGCACAAAGAGAGATGTGCTCCATAACACTGACATGCCTACCACGTATTTGGGAAGTACAGGAGACCCAGTTGATTATGCAGTCATCCCCCTCCTCCTTGCTGAAAGAACTCTCATTGAGAACAGAAGGATGATTATCAGAGGCTAGGAGAGATAGTGGCGGTTGGGGGAGGGAAGTGGGGATGGTTAATGGATACAAAAAAGGGAATCAATGAAGTTCAGTACTTGACAGCACAACAAGTGACTATAGTTACTAATAATTTAGTTGTACATTTAAAAATAACTAAAATAATATAATTGGATTGTTTGTAACACAAAGAATAAGTGCTTGAGGGGATGGATACACCATCTTCCATGATGTGATTATTATGCATTGCATGCCTATATAAAAATATCTTTTGTGTTCCATAAATATATATACCTACTAGGTATCCACAGAAATTAAAAAAAATAATAAAATGAAAGAACTCTCCTTGATTCAGACATCCACACTCCTCCTGGCAGCCATGCTTTTCAGGGGAGGCATGAAGGCTGTTTGGTCCCCAGATCCTTCTCTGTCTCCTTGATTCATTGAGGACTGAGCACAGAAAGCAAGTAGGATCAAAGAGGCATAAGGCCAGGTTGACATGAGGGTGGTGGGTAGGAGTGAGGGTAGGACTGGAGTTTCTGGCATCGGATTTCCTCAATCTTAAAGAAACACTTGAAAGAAAGTCCATTTACTGACTTTACTGCTCCTAGACATTGACCTGGAAAGTTTAATCCCTGCCTTGGGCAGCTTGCATTTTAAGAGGCCAAGAGGCTAAAGTTAGTGAAGCAGAAAGGTGGCTTAAACTGGATCTCAGAGGAAGGATGGATTTGCAAAGACAGTGGAAAGGCAAGAGCATTTCAAGGGATGGTTAAGAGCATAGACTGCTGCACCCCGTGCAAAAAGCAAAAACAAAAACAAAAACAAAAAATAGTGGCTGACTTGTTAATTGAGCAACATTAAGATACTAAGACTAGAACTTAAAACGTCATAGAAAAAAAAACATTTTGATAAATGAAGAAAATTCACTGATTCCTCAGTCATTTCTCTGCCCAGCAGGGTGGTATCAGGTAGGATGCTTGGGCTTCCTACTTATAAGGCACAGGTGAATATTCTGGCTTCCTTCTTCAGATGAAGAATAGTGAAAGCCAGGAGGCTGAAAGGAGTGTTGGCCCCAGGCAAGCAGCTTAATTGACCATTTCTTTTCATATTCTGGTCCCCAGAGTATAGCCCCCTGTCCTGCTAGTAATGATGTAGTAGACCAGCAAAAGGGCTTTTGGGAATTTTATTCCTGAAAAAAATGGGTCTGATACTGTTCATGTTTTTCATTAGTGTTCACTTCTAAGAGGGCCTTCCCTCTGCTCCCTTCACTTAGTTGCCTCAGCTTGCCATTGGAGCAATTGGTGAGGATGTGCCAGGCTTAGGTTAAAGTTGAAAACCTGCTTGTATTGCCTGGTTTGTTCCCATTTGTTTTATTGCAATTTTGGCACAGGGGACTCTCAAACACAGCTGGGAAATTGAGTTAGGAGTATAACAGTGCCTTAAAATGCGCCAAGTTATGAGGTAATTAATTAGGTTGGTTGGCTCCAGAGTTAACCTTCCAGGAACAGACACTATAGATGTTACTCTTACACTATAAAACACTGTGAAATCAGATTACTTTAGAATGACGTATCACAAAGTCATGGTAAAAAGCAGTTTTGAGTATGGAGGCCCAGGTCTTATATCCCAGCTCTGCCTTAAACTAAATGTGGGTATAGTTTTTCCACTCTTGGTCTGTAAAATGGAGCTAATATCCTCTAGCCTGTCAGCCTCACAGGGTTGTTAAAAGGATTAAGCAAAATAACAGTTGGTGATGTATAGTTCTATGCAAATAAGATATGTCCTTTAAAAAGGTATCTTAATAACCTCTGCACATTGTAAACTTAAGGAGATTGTGCAAGAACATCATCCTGATTAATTTTATCTCAACATGGTCTTTTCAAAATGACTTTTATGAAATTATGGATTGATTTTCTCTTCTTTGTCTCATGCTAGAGCATGTGTTGATCTGCATACCGTGTAAAAGAGAAAAACTAACTCCCTATATAAGAAAAAAAGAATATGGTATTTATTTACTTATTTTTGAGACAGGATCTCACTCTGTTGCCCAGGCTGGAGTGCAGTGGCACGATCACAGTTCACTGCCATCTAGGTTCAAGCAGTCCTTACATCTCAGCCTCTCAAGTAGTTGGTACCATAGGTATGTGCCACTGCACCCAACTAATTAAAAAAAATTATTTCTGTAGAGATGAGGTCTTACTGTGTTGCCCAGTCTGGTCCCAAACTCCTGAGTTTAGCATTTCTCTCACCTCAGCCTCCCAAAGGGTTGTGATTAATGAAATATTTTAAATTATTTCACTTTTTTGAATCTCAAAGTATGAAATATGCATCGTAAAACAGCCATACCGCATAGAAAAAATGTAATTAAAATTAAAATTGAAATCAAGTCTCACTAAGAGGAATCAAAGTTAACTATGCTTAAAAGTTTTTTGTGTGCTCATTCATTAGCAACTCTGGCTTCAATGATCCAAGTACCTGTAAGACATGGACAATCAACAGTTCTTTTTGAAAGAGAATAAGCTCTTGAATGCATTATATGAAAATATATGAATGCTAAGTATTATTAAACACACAAGATATTACCAAGATCATTTTGTTGCTGACATAAATCATATAGTATTTAATAAAATCTAGAAAACCACTGATTATTAAAGGCAGATTATTTTTAAACTCGCTATTATTATTCATTTTCATTGCTGTACATTAGTTGTATAAATATAATGCAATTGCTTATCCATTCTGATATTAATGTCTAATTAGGTTGTTTCCAATTTTTGGCTATTATGAATCATATTACTTGGAATATGACTTTACACATCTTTGCATACAGATATATATTTTTGTTGAGTATTTAGAGTGAGATTGAATATTCCTGTTTAAGTAGAGGCTGCAAAGCCATTTTCCAAAGTGGCTGTACCAATGTACTTTCCCACCAACAGTGTAAAAAGTGTTCCATTTGTTTTTTATATTCTAGATATGAGTCTTTTGTTGAATATTGGTATCACATGTAACTTCTTCCACTTTGTGGCTTGTGTTTGTCTTCTGATAGTTTCTTTTGATAAGTCAAAATTCATAATTTTAATACTGCCTAGTTTATCAATTTTCTGTTTTATGACTAGGATATTTTTATGTGTGTGCAGTTTAAAAAGTCTTTGCTCCTCAAGTTCAGAAGGATAAACTCTTTGTTATCTTCCAGACATTTCATGATCTACTTTTCATATTTAGAGTTTAAAAAATCAATTGTTATTTATTTTTAGGTATGATATGAGCTAGGAAAGAATCAAGATTAATTTCTTTCTCCAGCTGGATATCCAAATGATCCAATAGCATTATCAAATACACTACTCTTTTTCTCATTCCACTATAGTACATGGATTAATGACATGTGAATAGGTCTCTTGGTGGAGGCTATATTATGATCAATGATCAGTTTGTCTAAGTTTGTGCTTTTATCATACAGGTTTAATTATTGCAGCTTCAGAAACTTTCATTTTTGTTATTATGAGGTCTCCAACTTTATTACATTTGTGTTATTAAGAATTGTGTTGACTATTCTTTGTCTTCTAAGTTTTCATAACAATTTTAAAATTGTCTTAATGATACACAAAAAATATGCTGGGATTTTTATTAGGTCAAGTTGAATCTTATTTTTATTTTTATTTTTTGAGACAGAGTCTCACTCCGTTGCCCAGGCTGGAGGGCAGCAGAGTGATCTCTGCTCTCTGAAACCTCTGCCTTTCAGGTTCAAGCGATTCTCCTGCCTCCGCTTCCCACGGTGCTGGGGTAACAGGCATGAACTACTGTCCCCGGCCAAAAATGGAAGTTTTAATAATTGTAAGTCTTCTAACATAGAAGTTCATATGATTCCATTACATAAATATATTTCCTTTATTTTTGCTCAATAACGTTCTGTGGTTTTGTGTATAGATGTCTTGACATTTTTTGTTAGAGTTATTCCTAGAAATCTGGTGTTCTTTGTTACTGTTTTAAATGGTGTTACTTCTAAACTTTATAGTTTGTTGCTGGCATATAGAAATAGAATTGATTTTTTCTGAAGGAAAGTCTTTAAATAACAGATACTTGCAACAATGTTTTTCTAGATTTTATCAGTTAAAGGGAGTCTTTTATCAGTTAAACTGAGTTTCTGTTACTAGCTTTTAAAGTTCTTAAAATTTAGTTTTATTTTTAATCACAAATAGGTGTTTATTTTTGTTGAAAGCTTAATTTTCAATAATTTGAGGCTATTTCTAGTATATTTTTAGCATAATTTCAACATGGTCAGATAACATACTCGCAATTATTTCAATCTTCTGAAATTTATTGAACTTTTAAAAATTACTCAATATATTAACAGGTTTGGTACATGGAACATTTACACTTGAAAAAGATATCAATGTTGTCATTGTTATGGGTGGTGTTCAGTATATACTACTTAGTTCAATATGTTAATTCATTTGTTAATTGTGTACTCAGTTCTTGCTGACACTTGCTGATATTTTTTTGACCTACTTGTTTTATCAATTGGTACATGTACTCAAACATTGCTAAAAAATTTCTGGCAAAATGTAGTTTAGGTGTACAAAAAGTAAGAAGAAAGCTTCAACTATGTCTTCTAATTGAATTCTAAGCCATAAATTGTCAGGACCTTGCATCAGGTATTTATTTATTAAAGTGGTAATATGTTTCCCATTTGGCTAGTGTTTCCTGTGTAAAAGCTCTCTTTGTATGAAATCCTGAAAGGGAAGAGGGTTCAAACCTCCTTCCTACCCCCTAAGAGCCCCAAACCTTATAAAAAGCATTTCTCAATTGTTTAAAACATGTCACTCTTTATGGTATATTTCTTAATTGAATTCTTATTAAAACAATCTTTTAAAAGCTGACATTGTTGCAAAATATTCATAATTGGTTTTGAAAGGATAGTTTATCAATACTTTGTATATGAACATTTTAATTAAAATACAAGCTACATTTTTGTAGGCACACAGTTCTTCCTTATTTTCAACATGGTTAACAAAAAGAGCTTTTGAAAATCACAAGTTAATGTAAAGATCAACAGGTTAATAGAATGTCAGTCTGAGCTCATACATTTGCCAAAATATTTGTATTGTTCTCTGAAGTTTAATGGAGATCAAGATGTTCTGTTAGCATCAAATGATATCACTTCAGAGTAGTGGCAATTCTAATTATTTCAGTTTGGGTATCACTTCTGTCTCAAAGAGTTAAAAGAACTCCCAGGCCAGTTTTCAGCAGCTCTGTTGAATTTGGTGCCCATAATGGTACTTGCAAATAAATCTATGTGAAGCAGCATGTTGACGACTTTCAATATTCCAGATGGCAATTCCTCGGAATGTCTTTGGGGATTTTTCCACACAAGTAGTTTCCAGAAGAAAGCACACCAAGAGGTGGTGGGGCCAACTGGGAGAAGTGTCACAGTCAATGATGTATGGGTGCACGGGGCAGTGTGTGTGCATCACAACCCAAACCTGTCAGCATTTCTCGAAAGGTGCTGTCAGCACAATCACATGTTAGGTGCTGAATATGAGAAAAATGCAAATGGGAAGATTCAACTTCAATAAATTTGGAGACATGGATTAAAAAAATACAACTGGATAAAAACAGAAAGGAAGGAGATCTAGCACAGTAGTTACTGAGAAAACACAGAAAGGGGAACCGAATTCAGAAGTTCACATTATGGTTAGATACCTCAATTGTACAGATACCATCAGATGGCAAAGGAATCTGGCTTTATTTCTCTATCTTTTCTTCAGAAATGATGTTTTGAAGGGCTTTCCCCCTCTTGCTTAAAGTAGCTTATGTCGATTATAGAAAATCTGGAAAATGGAGAAAAGTACAATGAAAATAAATTCAACGAAATTCCCAGAGGTAAGCACAGTTAATGGTTTGTACTACACACTGGCACTTTTTCCACATAAATACATATGAATTTAAGTAGCCAATTTAATCACATTACACATAGATGTACCAAATATAAGGCAATTTATTTATCCTAACTGCTCTGATCCTTGTTTGGAGCCCTCATTGCTGCCTTGCTCCCACCTTGGGTAGCAAGAAAAGAAAATGTTCAGTCTCTTAGATTTTCCATCCCCTGCCCTGCTCCTTCCTTCTCTGATTATCTTATTTAAAGTTCTCATCCACCCCCTCATCCTGCTTTATCTTTTTCTTTCCTCATAGTTCTCATCATTATCTAACAACCTCTCCATTTTGTTTATTATTTTTTTTTCAACTTTTTTCTCAACTGGAATTTAATTTCCATAGGAAAAGAGATATTTATTTATTTATGTATTTATTTATGTATGTATTTTGAGACAGAGTCTCACTCTGTCATCAGGCTGGAGTGCAGTGGCGTGATCTCTGCTCACCGCAACCTCCACCTTCTGGGTTCAAGCAATTCTCCTGCCACAGCCTCCCGAGTAGCTGGGACTACAGGCATGTGCCACCACTCCCAGCTATTTTTGTATTTTTAGTAGAAACAGGGTTTCACCATGTTGGCCAGGATGGTCTTGATCTCTTGACCTCATGATCCGCCCTCCTTGGCCTTCCAAAGTTCTGGGATTACAGGTGTAAGCCACTGTGTCCAGCCGACCAGAATTTTTTTTATTATTATACTTTTTTTTCATTACTACGTCCCCTAATACCAAGATGAATGCCCTTTACAGAGCAGACCTTCAATTCATACTTGTTGAATACATAAATCAATGAACTGCTGTGGTGGACGTTTGTCTTACATGAAAGAAGAGGGTCTTTGACACCCTGTTTCCTGGATCCTGTGGTCATTTTCTGTTGAAGTGGTGCCACACTTATCAGCCTATGACCTTAGCCATTTGTCCTGACTTGAAACTACAACTTTGGTGCCCTCTTGATAGTGCCCTGGTTCTGCCAGTGCTCATTAAATCTCAGTCTGTCTATCTGAGGTCACTGGGGCAGGGAAACTTCTAGGTCCCTTACAAGCCCTCAGCAGGCCCTAGTGGAGATGACAGGAGGGGCCATAGCATTGCCTCAGGCTAATTTGTCTTCCTCCCTAAGCCATCTTCACATTCCCAATTCTGTGTCATTTAGGTCACGGCACTTAAACAGATAATTGCTATTTTTCTGTAAAAATGTGGTTGCCACTGGCTACATGTGTCTACTGAGTACTTGAAATGGGCTAGTCTGAATTGCAGTGTGTTATAAGTGTAAAATATATGTCAGTTGGCAAAAAATATTTTTAAAATGTAAAACAGCATAGTGGTCATTTTATGTTGATTATATGTTGAAATAATATTTTGGTTATATTGGATTAAATAAAATAGATAATTAACGTTAATTCCACCTGCTTCTTTTCACTTTTGCAATTGGCTACTAGAAAACATAAAATTACACTCATAGCTTGAATTTGGGGCTTGCATCATTTTTCTATTGGCCATCACTGTTCTAAGGCTCCTTCTATCCATCTTTGGGAAGGAGGAAACAGTACCCTAGCCCCTGACTTTGTGCTCTCTCCAATGATGCCTCAGGGCTGGTCAGGGTCACCTTTGGTCTTTTCTTCTGTATTAAGCCATCCTTGCACTGCTTGCCTGAGACTGGGTACATTATAAAGAAAAGAGGTTTAGTTGGCTTACAGTTCTGCAGGCTGTACAGGAAGCATGATGGTAGTATCGGCTTGGCTTCTGGGGAGGCCTCAGGAAACTTACAACCTTGGTGGAAGGCGAAGGGGAAGCAGGTACATCTTACATGGCAGGAGCAGGTGGAGGTGGGGGGAGGTGCTACACACTTTTAATCAACCTATCTCGGGAGAAATCTATCAGGAGAATAGCACTAGAGGGATGGTGGTAAACCATTAGAAACTGCCCGCGTGGTCCAATCACCTCTTACTAGGCCCCACTTCTAGCACTGGGGATTACAATTCAACCTGAGATTTGTGTGGAGACGCAGATCCAAACCATATCACAATCCTTCAGTTATACTCTTCCTGCTCTTAGGGTGGCATGCCATGTGGCCAAAGGCTTTTCCTGGCCCCCCAAAAAAAAATCTTCTCTAAATTTATGTAAAATAATACTATGACTTAAGTTTTAAAGCTTGATCCTTAATATGCCAAAAGACTATAGAATATTCTTTCTTTCCCCCCACAAATCCTGGTTTTACAGCTTTATTGTTTGCTAACAGTCAAATTTTTGTAGTAGGCCAGGTGTGCTGGCTTCTGCCTATAATCCCAGCACTTCAGGAGGTCAAGGCGAGTGGATCACTTGAAGTCAGGAGTTCGAGACCAGCTTGGCCAACATCACAAAACCCTGTATCTACTAAAAATACAAAAATTAGCCAGGCGTGGTCGTGGGTACCTGTAATCCCAGCTACTCAGGAGGTTGAGGCAGGAGAATCACTTCAACCCAGAAGGTAGAAGTTGCAGTGAGCCAAGATTGTGCCGCTGCACCCTAGCCTGGGAAACAGAGTGACTTTGTCTCATAAAAATAAAAACAAACCCAAAAGTTTTGTAGTAATGTGGGTTGTCTTGCTAGTGTCCAAAGCACCAAAATCTTATCCTACGTTAAGCAAGTAGGATAATGACTTGTTGGCTGTTTGTATGTTTTCTTTTGAAAACCTGACTCAAGTTTTTTAACCCTTTCAAAATCAGGGTTTTTTTTTTTGCTATTGAATTGTATCAATTCCTTATTTACTTCAGATATTAGCCCCCTATTGGATACCTGGTTTGCAAATATTTTATCCCATTTCATAGTTGCTATATTAGTCCATTTTCATACTGTTATAAAGAACTGCCTGAGACTGGGTTATTTATAAAGGAAGTATGTTTAATTGACTCAAAGTTCAGCATGGCTGGAGAGGCCTCAGGACACTTACAATCATGGTGGAAGGCAAACGGGAAGTGAGCGTCTTCTTCACAAGGCAGCAGGAAGGAGAAGTGCCAAGTGAAGGGGGAAGAACCCCTTATAAAATAGTTAAATCCCATGAGAACTCACTATCATGAAAACAGCCCGGGGGAAACTGTCCCTGTGATTTAATTACCTTCACCTGGTATCTCCATAACACGTTGGGGTTATGGGGGTTATAATTCAAGATATTTGGGTGAGGACAAAAAATCTGATCATTATCAGTTGCGTTTTCACTTTGCTGGTTGTTTCATTTGCAACTTTCTGAGCAGAGGGGATGGAGAGAGGGGCATGAAGAAGACAGGAAGTGAGGACAAGTGACCTCAAGCCATGTTCTTTCCCAGGCAGGTGCCAGTTCACCTATGGTCTTGTCTGCCAATTTACCTGGAATGCTGATGGATTCTCCTTTTTTTTTTTATATCAGGTAAATGCACAAAAAGTAGTTTTAACAGAAAATAGAATAGAGGTTTCCCGGGACAGTGGGGAGTGAGGAATGGGGAGTTATGGTTTAATAAGCACAGCGTTTCAGTTTGAGATCATGAAAACGTTCTGGAAATGGATGATGGAGATGGTTACACGACATTGTAAATGGACTTAATGCCACTGAACTGTATACTTTAAAAGGTAAGTTTTATGTTATATATGTACATTTTACCACAGTAAAAATTATGAGTTCTAAGAAAATAAAAGTTACCAAAAAAAAGTTGTTGTGACCTTGGATGATAAATGCTTAAATGATCAGAAACTCGGTAGCTGATCATCTGAATGGAATGGGAATTGCAAAGCCAAAATGTCACAGGAGGAAATGATGCAGCAATGCTTACAAATCAATGGAGCAGAGGAACTGACAGGGAGAAAGTAACCCCCATCTGCAACCCGGTAAGAGTCTGAGCTGAAATGACCAGAGGAAACCCCTTCTACCAAAAGTATTTAAGGAAATAATTTGCAGTGGGTTAAATATTGACTGAGAAAAATATAAGCACTTTGGCAATAGGCGGTACCTGTAACACTCCAGTGTGTGACCCATACTGTTAAAAGAATACATGGAAATGGTATGCTGACAGCAGTGCCAGTTGTGTCTGCAACAAAAGTAGTTTCATGACACAACTTTCATGGGTTCAGGTATTGGAGACAATGAATCTGTGCGTTTTCTTTGGTGTTTGGTGCAGATCTCACACTCTATGTAGTGTAAGCACTTCTAGCTCCTGTCACATGTTAAGGCATAAATTAGTTAAGTGTAATTTGACAATAAGAAGTGAGTGCTTCTCTACAAATGTCAAATTGTTAAATTTCTATCCTCAAAGTATAATTAGTCATGTATGCACCTAAAATGGCTCGGTCAGTGAAAAATAATGATAATGTAATGTGAACATACAAAATAAGGAGAGATGCTAAGATTAACTGGCAAAAATATTGACTGCAATGATTAAACCATATGGCAGAGAAACAGGATACTTTTTCTCAAAAAGAGTTTTCATTCTGACGGCCCACACACCAGCCAATAACTCCTAACAGCTTTAGGAGACATGTCTTCGAGGAAAGTGTGAAGATTTCCCTCTGTGGCTTTATCATGGATTCAGTATCACTCTTAGCCAGAGGCTGCCCTGGCTTCATAACTACCAAACACTTGCAGAGACAACAGTGTCTCTCTAAATGAGCTTTAGAAGGTTGTCAAGGACAAGACTGCTTGGCAGAAAAATTCCATGCTACAAGTGCCAATTTGCCCACGTGCTTCAGGATGCCAGCTACCCAGACACATGGCCCTGAAATAGCTGGACGGAGACTGGGAAAGCCTTATTTTTACCATTTCTGGGTGTTCGTCATTAGCATCTTCTCCTCCTCTTCTTTCTCCTTCCATTCCTTCTCTCTGTCACCTTCATATAAGGCAGTTTCTGATCCTGCTGTACATCTTCTTACCTCTGTTTTCCCCACAAGCAGGGCTGTTTACACTAAGTGCTTGCAACTTAGGCTGGTCACACTAAGTGCTTGCAACAATGGTGGCCACCTGGCATTTCCTGCTTCTGTTACTCCGACTCCATCATAGTCTTCTCACCTAAGTTTCATGTCTGCTAGAATACACTAGAGATATAAAGACAAAAGTTGAATTTGGAAATGTTTACCCCACAAAAGCCAATGATAAAATTCTCACTAGTGTCATGTTCAGAGTTCACCTATGTGTCCATAGTGACACTCCATGTATTTCTGTGATACAGGATATTGAAGGCATGGGTGTTAAGCTACTTCACTGCCCTCTTACAATGGGGCTTAATGCTGAAGTTTCTTTGGAAAAGTCCTTTTCATATTATCTCTTCTATGTTTAGTTGAGTAGCTATTTCTACCTTTATCAGCCATCTTCATAATTTTTGCCTGCTCTGTCAGTAAAAAGCAAGACTCCAAAATTCTCTTGTCTGCTCTTCCAGAATGGCTTTCAACCCCCGCCTTCTTGCTTACTATCCAAAATGTTAAACTTATAAAACATAGGTCTTCTCATTCACAGCTGGATGTGTTTAACCCAACCTAGAAGCCTGTGCTTTGTGCTTTTAAATTATTTAGACCTGCCAGAGAAGTCTGAATCTGTTTCATCTTCGCCTTGTCTTTTATAATATATATATTTTTATCTTACAGCATTCCCATTAGTCCTCATGGGCATGCTTATGGGCTAATATAGCCCTCGAAATCACCTTCTGGCATTGAAAATTCTGCCTTGGGGCTTCTAAAGCACTGGTAAGTCTGCAGGGACCCCTCTCCTCCAGGCCAGTTGAGTCGATTCCCTGGATCTTTAGAGGAATAAGAAACACACACTGACAGTAATTCCCTCCATTGGGTACACCAGTGCTACATTCTAGCAATTGAACGTTACATGTGGATTTTAGTTTATATTATTTAAAACATACACATCCATGCTATCAGAATGTCCTTCTTTTCACGGTCAGTGCAAAGCTGACATGTGTTAAGTTAAAATGTGACCTGTGTTATGGGGATAAAATACAAATACCATTCAGTACAATGCTGTAGGGATAGGGACATTGTTGTGCAGTGCCAACACGCTGGCATAGGTACTCAAAGCCTTGCCCCTCACGTGTGTGACCTTATTCCTTGCTGGATGATGCAAAAACTGGATCTCAATATCAAATTCCTCCTACTTTTAGCATAGTTTTTTAAAGATATTGCTAAGACAGCAGAAAATTTTTTCTGTGTTTTTTGATAAAACTTTTTAGTTTTTTTTTTTACTACTTCCACTTTAGCTAGAGATGGAAAATTTTGATCATATAGAACCAGTAAAAAAGTCTTTAGGAAGAAGGCACTCACCCGTGGCTTTATCAAAACCTTGAAGAAAGATACCCCCCACATGTAAAACACAACCAGAATCCCTTTTGCCGTTGCCACTGTTAGAGTCATACATGAGCCTCTGGGTTGACCTGGCTCTGTAGACAAAAGCTCACATCCTCCCTGACACTCAAGTCTGTCCTTTCAGGGATGGGGACTTCTTAGTCAAACAGGATGACCTGAAGACACAGGAAGACTGGCTCCAAGGCTCATGTGCATGAGCAGCTCTGCATAGTCCTCTGCTAGAACTTTCTATAATCTATTGGAGTAAGATCAAGTAGGTAAGCTGGGTGTCCCACATTACTGAACATTTGAGAAGTGGCCCTTGTTTACTGGTAGGTGGGAATTAAAGGTTACAAAACAATGCTTGCAGCACAATTCCCTTTTTATTTCAAAAATACGGAATAAAAAAACAAGAAGTAGATATAGCAAAATTGATAACAGCTTCAACTGGTCACTACAATATTTTGTTGTTTTATTTTTTGCTCATTGGTAATGTTCTAAATTTTGTGAATATCTTTTATTTATTTGACTAGGTAATATGTTCACATTGGTGAAAAGTGAAAACAATTTAAAAATATATTTAAAATAGACAAACTTTGCTTCCTCCCTGTCTGTTCATCCTATTATCTCTGTTTTCTATTATGATGTAAAAATGTCTTCAGTTTTTCATGTGCCTTCCCAGAATTTCTTTATAAAAATAAATTTAAATATAAAACGATTTTTTTTGAAATAAGGTCTCCCTCGGTCACCCAACCTGGCTTGCGGTGGTGTGATCATTAGTTCACTGAAGCCTCAAACTCCTGGGCTCAAGTGATCCAGTGATCCTCCTACCTCCACCTCTAGAATAGCTGGGAACACAGGCACAGGTTACCTTCGCTGATTAATTTTTTTTTTAGAGATGGAATCTCATGTTCTCCAGGCTGGTCTCAAACTTCTGGCCTGAAGTGATCCTCTTTCTTGGCCTCTCCAAGTGATATAAATTCTTATAATTCCCTTTCTTAAACAACAAGTAGCTTATGAACAGAAAACTCCTTGACTTTTACTAGATTATTCTTTGTAAATACAAATAAGCCCTGAATGCCAGTGATGGACAAAACACAATTTTCTTTCTCACTCACTTTGCACGTGGGCTGCAGCTCTGCTCTGGCAGCAGTAGGTTTTCTAGATCTTCTTTTTCTGTGTCCCAGGCCAAAGGACGAGCTGCTTTCTGGGACATGCTTTTCCCATGGTAGCTGGTGGAAATTAATGGTGTCACAGGAAGCTCAGACATTACCTGCATCCCCCTACTCCATTGGCTACAGCATGTCACATGCCCAAGCCCAACACCAGGGATGTATGATCTTATTGGAAATCAATGCTTTGTGTCAAATGTTTTTCTTTTAACAATATGTCCAGGAGGTTCATTTATTTGAATATAGAGAAGTCTTCTTCACTTTTTAAATACCTACGTGGGACTTAATTCTGTGGGTATGCCATAGCTTATATATCTGGACTCTTATTTTATTATTATTATTATTATTTCATTTTATTTTTTGAGACAGGGTCTTGTTCTGTCACCCAGGTTGGAGTGCGGGTGCAGTGCCGTGATCATGGCTCACTGCAATCTTGACCTCCCAGAGCTCAAGTGATCCTCCCAACTTAGCTTCCTGAGTAGCTGGGACTATAAGCCTGTGCCACCACACCCTGCTAATTTTTTTTTCATATTTTTTCATAGAGATGAAGTCTCATTTTGTTGCCTAAACTGGTCTTGAACACCTGAGCTCAAGTGGTCCTCCTACTTTGACACCCCAAAGTGCTGGGATTACAGGCATGAGCCACTGGGATGACCTCTAGCCCCTTATTAATGGAAACTTGGACAGTTTCTAATCTTTTACTATGTAAAACAATGTCGAAATGAATAACTTTGTCTATATGTCATTTCATATGTGAGCATGTGTGTAGTAGAGTAAAGGCTAGGCTGTTCTGTGAAAGAAATCCAGACGTAGAATGGCTTCATGTTTATTTTTCTCATGCAACAGTCCAAATGGGGAAGGGGATGTCTAGTTTGGTGGGGGTTTGTTTCTTATGCTCATTCAGGAAATTTAATCTCATTCTTCCCACTTTTCTCAAGGTTTTAGTCTGTGTGGTCGAAACTGGATCATGGGCACATCCATTATTTCTGGTCACAGGAAAGGACATAGAGATAATAAGGAAGAGCAGAAGTGTGTGTCCAACATGAACAGGTCCAGACCTGGAACCAGCAGACATCTCATGTTCCAGTTATGTTCCAAGCAAAGGTTCAGGAACATAGCTTCTGTTATCTGCAACCAAAGATGGGAACTGCAGACTCCACTTGCAGTCCCCAGTGGGACAACCACATACCAGCCACAGTTCCACCATCATGGCAGAAAGCAAGAACAGGTATATCACTAAGAATACATTCCTAGAAATGAAATAGCTGGGTCAAAAAATAAATGCACTTGTAATTTTGGAAGATAGTACTAAGTCGTACTTAATTAGAGTTGAACTATTTTGTAGTCCCATCAACAATGTATGAGAATATTCATTTCTCTTGTTTTCCCAGCTGTGACCAGAGTGTATCATCAAACTCAGGGATTTTGCCAGTTTTGATAAGTAAAGAAGATACCTGTTCAGTTTTGATTTCAAATTTATCTTGTTTTGAATGAGATTGTGCATTATCTTGTATGTTTAAGGTTCACTTGTATTTCTTTTTCTAGGAATTTCCTCTTTTGGTCCTTTGCCCATTTTTCTATTCAACTGTTAGTCATTTGCCTGTGATATGAGTTGCAAGTATTTTCCTCCCAGCATGTTGCTTGTCCTTTGACTCTGCCTATGATCATGTGTGTATTTTCTTTTTATCATAATTTGAAAATTCGTTTCCTCCTCTGCTCTGTTGTCTAAAGATAATTTTGATGATCACAATTGGATATGGCTTATTAGTATCTAGTGGATAGAGGCTAGAGATGTTGCTAACATGCTACAATGCACAGGAAAACATCTTCCAACAAGGAATTAATTATCCAGCCCAAAATGTCAGCAGTGCTGAGGTTGAGAAACCCAGGTGTAAAGGAATCAGACCATTTTTAAAAATAATTTAGAACATTTCATATTTTAAATTTAAATTTTTAACCTGGTTAAAATTTGTCCTGTTCAATAGTATTAAGTATGTATCCAATGTTATCTTTTTTCAGATGAGTATCCAGTTGTAGTAACATCAATTATTACCCCACATACTAATTATCTATTGCTGTGTAATAATACTCCTCCAAACCTTAGCAGCCTAAAATACATGTATTTATGATGTCACGCAGTTTCTGAAGGTCAGAGTCTGAGAGTGGCTTTTCTGGGTGGTTGTGGCTCAGCCTTGCTCATAAAGTTCCAATTATGCTATTGGCCAGGAACGCAGCCATCTGGAGGCTCAGTGATCTGCTACCAAGATCATCATCCCCATGGTTGTTGCCAGGCTTTAGTTTCTCACTGGCTGTTGGCTGGAGGCCTCTGTGCCTTACTTTGTGGGCCTGTCCGTAGGTGCGCAAGTTTCCTCATGATACAGCATCTGGCTTCTACCACAGCAAGTGATCTAAGCCTGAAAGAGAGCCCACAAAGACAAAAGCTGGGGTGTTTTTTTTTGTTGTTTTTTTTTTTTTGAGAAAGAGTCTTGCTTCATCGCCAAAGTGTCAGGCTGGTGTGCAGTGGTGGGATCTCGGCTCACTGCAACCTCCGCCTCCGGGTTCAAGCAATTCTCCTGTCTCAGCCTCCTGAGTAGCTGAGACTACAAATGCGCCACCAAGCCCAGCTATTTTTGTATTTTTAGTAGAGACGGGGTTTCACCATGTTGGCCACGATGGTCTCGATCTCTTGACCTCGTAATCCACCCGCCTCAGCCTCCCAAAGTGCTGGGATTACAGGCATCAGCCACCACGCCCGGCCGAAAGCTGGGGTGTTTTAATGGCATAATTTCAGAAGGGAGGGACATACTGTTGCTTCTGTGACATCCTACTCACTAGAAGTGAGTCACTAAGACCAGTCCTTACCCAAGGACAGAATAATCAAGCTCTATCTCCTGAGAGGAGAAATATCAACGAAATTGTGAACATATTTAAAAACTACCATACGCTGCTTAGTTGTGTTGCCTCCTTTATCATAGATGAAATTCCCATATGGATTTGGGCTAATGTCTATAATTAATGTGCATTGCTTCTAACAAGTTTTTACAAGGTAATTTTTAAACTTGTGCCTCTGTTTATGATTTGTGTTAAGGGACTTGTTCACATTCATGAACTACTCTATGTGCTTCTACTAGCCTGGTGGATCAAATGAGATTTTGGATATGAAGTTGCTTTGTAAATTCTAAAGAAATACTGTACTGGAAGGTTTTTATGATTATTATTACTGTGTGATGATACAGCCAAACATGTCTATATTTTAGCTCCAGTTTGATTTGATGAAACCGGTTCTTGGATCCAAGTTGGAATGCAAGTTGGGAGCCAGTGGCGGAATTTTCCATCATAACATTTCCTCTGGATACAGAGTGAACTGAAACCCAATCCAGGAAATAAGCCTAAAATGTGCCAACTAGTTTAGATTCACTGAATTTTATCTGCCACTCCTGAGGGGTGTCTGTTTATCTGTTATGTTGTTATTTGGACAATCACAGTTATTACAGGTGTGTATAAATATGTGTTTGGTTGTGAAGAGAGGAATGTGTGGCCTTCACATGATGGAACACCAGCAGGAGCTGCTAAAGGTATAGTGTGCGATATGAGAGGTGCTGGACCGCCCCATCCCTCCTCTAACATTCTGCCTGTAGAGTTCTTCCTAGAGTCCCTTGCAGGGTTCTTACAGAAATTGTCTAATTGCAGAGATCTCTTCAGATGTAAATAATTCAAGACAGGTAATACTTCGTTCTTACTGATGTCTGTAGTCCAGTTGAGAGCGTGGGAAAGGATAAAAGAAAGGATGGGAACTTAGAGATGGGTAAGGAAACAGGAAAAGAGGAAACAGAGGTTGAGATGTGAAGACAAACTCTGTCTATAATAGGCATTCAACGCTAGTATGAATGCATTTGAATTTTTACAATATGAAGTCTCCAATTGACAGTCCGTGTGCTGGATCCAACATGCAGACATGTTTTGTTTGACCAGAAATATGTTTAAATATTTAGAGATTTCCTTAAGAATTGCTGGATTTTCTTGAAAGAAGAAGAAAGAACTTTGGTATACTGGGCCTGCATAAGAACAATGAGCAGAGCTATGCGATACCTGCAACCTCTAGATGTGATATGGACCCTCCAGTTCACTAGAGTCTCACCAGTCCTCTATTCCTCCCCATCACGGAGCTCACATATTAATCACTTCTCCTCTTACTTGCATTGTTGTCATTCATCCTAATGAAAATGGGACAGAAAAGGCAGATTGAAGGGACCATATAATTTAAGGAATTGGAGAGCAGACTTTAGGGTGGGCCACCTACCTTGTGGGCACTTGAGCGTGCTCTCCCTGAGTTAGACAGTGCTGAAGTCTGAAGCATCATTAGAGCCCTCTGTCAGTAACATGCCTCTGTGTCCCTACTTTGTCATCACATGCTCTTAAATATTGTGGCAGCCTCTTTAGCATTCAACAGCCTGGGAAGCCTTCCCTTAGAATGCTTATTGTGCTGCACCTTGCTGCTATTAGGAAAACATGTCCACAAGGTTGTGTTTAAATTGCAGTGACCATTGAACTGGGTGATCCACATTCTCCATCACATTCTCCCTTAGTTTTTGCAGCTGACCTATCAAAGGATGCTGCCTTTGGATTACAGATAGAGGTTTTCTGTGTGCTGTTCTTGGCAGCAGAGAGCTACAGGGGCTTCATCCATTTCAGATGCCATTATTGAAGCCTTTATGTCCACAACTTTACAGGTTTCCCAGGCCAGTTCTAGCTTTTTGTTAAGACGGCTTTGGGTGACATGAGTCAGGGAACTGCTTTTGTTAAGAACTTCTTCGGCAGAGCATGTCCAGGAGGGCATTTGCCGCACACCCCCCAGGGTACTCAGAGGAGAGGTTGCCCTCACTCCTGTCCTGCTCAGCTGCCAGGGAGGGACACAACTGTGTTCACCTTATAGAGTGAGTAAGTACTCCCTGAGGGAGAGTAAAGGGGTCTTAGTCTCCTTACGTGTACTCACTTCTTCAAGCTTTATTCCCTGTCTGCCCAGAAGTTGACCCACCACTCCAGGGGTCTGGCAGGTCAAGATCTCTGTGTATGCTCAGCTTCTAAACTAAAGCACATTGTGCTATTTATGTGGCTTCTATATCCTCAGTAGAAGGTAGACATTGGAACAATGACAAAAAAAATCTTCAGTGAGCACAGGTCAAATATTCCTAACAGTTATTTGAACCACAGATGACAGAAATGTCGGAGGCAGTTTTGCTGTGGATACAGATGTGTTTTGTTTTTTGTCCTTTTTGTTTTTATCCAGTGCATCAGCTCATATTTGTAATATTCAGCACTTTGGGAGGCTAAACTGGGAGGATCATTTGATCCCAGGAGTTTGAGACCAGCCTGGACAACAGAGTGAGACCCTTGTCTCTATGAAAAGACAAATAAATTGGCCAGCATGGTGGTCCACACCTGTAGTTCCAGCTACTCAGGCTGAGATGGGAGGATTGCCTCAGCTGGGAAGTTTGAGGCTACAGTGAGCTATGAATGGGCCACTGCACTCCAGCCCAAGCAACATAGCCAGACCCTGTCTTAAAAAAATAAGTAAATAAATAAAATAAGTCCTAAGCATCATCTAAGATTCAGTTACATGTAATAGTCAGATGTCGTTAATACTCAATGCTTTACCTTTTGCTCCTGTTTCTTTAGCACATGGCATTCATTCCTGTGTTTGTTGCTTTGTGATCACAAGAAGACTGATACATCTTCAGCCTTAACTCTGCATTCTGGGAAGGAAGAAAAAGCAAAAAGAAGAAGAAAGGGGAAGCATTTATATTAATAAAGCAAAATTTCTCTTCCAAATCCTGACAGATGTTTGCTTACATGTCACTGTCCATAACTATGTCACATAGCCCTCCCTAGGAGTTAGAGAATCTGGTAAATAGAATATTTTAACTAAGTGCACCTCTGCCGTCCTTTCCCCCACCACCCACCCATTCCATGAGAAAGAAAGGAACAACAGGAAGTTGATAATGGGCAGTTTCATTATCTAACAGTAACAGTCAATTCTTATGAATTTCAGTAAAGCATAAAAACATATTTTGGAAATTTTTTATCTTTTCAATTTTCTTTTCTCATAATTTCCTACTATCTAATGACTTACTGGAAAGAAAGGAGTGAGTGATTTGTGAATGTTATTTGAGAGGAAATTACTTCCGGTGCCCAAGACAGTGGAGGAGGTCTAACAGCTAACTCTGAAACACACAGATCTGAGCATCCTTGGAGCCCAGTGGCAGTGTTTCTGCAGATGAAAGTAGAGTGAGGCTGTGCAAATACGGTTGTCTATCAGGCATGTTGCACTACTCAGAACAATTCTTATTTTCTCTGTGCTAATTGTCCATTTCTGATTCTCCCAGACATTTCTTGCATGTTATCTGCATATCAGTCAAAGGCTGAGTTGTATTTTTTTCATTGTTACTGGTATTGGACTTTGGGACTATAGCCTGCTGCAATGTGCAAACACAAGTAAAGCAAATACATGACAACATGAATAAATTCAATTAAAGTAGATTATACTTATAATTACTTTTCTTGCATATTCAGCATGGATTTTTCTCCTTGGGCTGCATGGAAACTTATGACGATTTATCATTATTGCCCATAGCATTAATATCAATAATAATAGCATTTGTTGAAGACCTTCCATATGTCATAGCTCTGTAAAGGAACATAGCTGGAATCCTGGTGGTGGGTGTCTAAAATAAATATGTAGAAGAAACTTCAAAATTTCAAGGGGCAATAATAATTCCTTTATAAAAATCCCAAGTACTGACTGACATGTGTGCAACTGGGGCTCTTCTTTAGTTTTCCTTTGGGCCCCTGAAGATTTTCCTAAGGATCAGCTGTGTTCAATTAGGTCAAATACCTAGTCAAACCCTCTGCATGTCAGTCCCTAACTGAAATTAAGCCATCAATATGATCAAGATGACTAGGCATTTTGGCAAAGCTAGTTGGTGAATGGAGAAATAAGGTCTATGGGAAAGTGATGAGTAAGAAGGCAGAGGAAGAAAAGTCAGAGGTGTGGATTATCCAGCTTTCATTCAACCCTGTGGATGGAAACCTTTCAACTTGCTGGTGAAGTTTGGAAACTAGTTCATTATGCTTGTGGAGCCACAGTGGAAAACTGGGAGCTCCGCTACAGTGGGGATTGTTACTCATCCATGAATTCTAATGCCTAGCACAAGTAGCAAGTGCACATTAAGAGTCTGAATGAATGAATGAAAGAAGAGATAACGAGAACTTTTGAATTATATTTGACTTAACTAATCCCTATGCAAGCATAACCAAAATTTGTACGGGATTGACGAAGAAATAAATGTGTTGGATTGGATGCTTTTTCAATAAGGGATAGAGGGGGCAATTGCAAGAGATGAAGGAGGAGCAGTATAAAGGTCATCCTGCATGGTCTTTGGCAAGTAACCTTTCTGAGCCTGAGTTAGTGCATACCTCACAGAAATACTGTGAAGATTAAATAACACATTTAAAGCATTTAGCACAATGCCCTTCACTTTGTAACTTGTCACTAAACCTCAGGTACTACTAGTTTAACTGTTTTTTCATTCCTCTGGGGATTCTTGAAGAAATTCTGGACCAAGATCAAATTGAGGAGTGTGATAATAGGAAGGCTTGTGGTTTGTAGAGCTTGCTGTTTTTCAAGCATGGCTCCAAGATCTGATTACAGACCTTCCTCAGAAGAGCAGTGTAGAGAAGAGAACTTATGCCCTGAAGCCAGGCAGACCCAGGCAACTCCAGCTATAACTCTTGTGGGATAGAGATCCTTAATTGGGAAATCACAATGACACCAGGGAGTTTGAACAGAATTATCTAGGGCAATAAATCTTTAATAAAGAGGAAGCCCAGGGGAGAGGACGGGGGATGTATGAAGAAATTATCCCAGAGGGTGAGATTTAGATTCATGCTGGGGAGAAATGAGGAGCTTTTCCTGGTAAGGGAGGGAAGTGTGTTCAGGAAGGACGTTGGCTTCCTCAGTGAGAAGGAGAGATATCCAGTTCCATGATTGTGGGGAAGATACTAAAAAGAAAATGAATGTAGTTTAAACAACATGACACATTGAGTAATGAAGTGCATTGCTTAAGGAGTTCAGCAAGAAAGACCATCCTTTCAGAGAGACTGGGACCATCATACAGGCTCTCTGAGTCCTCATTGAACCAACCCATAGCCTTATGACTATATGTTCCATGTCTAATATCTCAGCTCCCTGGCAACTTGGTTCTGGACTCCATCTGCTCTGGAATGCATGCTTTTTATTCCATTTATATCAGGATTCTGGTCTGTCTGCTCCAATTCACCTACCACACAGTTGCCAGGGTGCTTTTCAAAAACAAGAGCCTGGAGGTCTTATTTTCCTGTTAAAATGCTGATTATTGGCTTTTTAACGATTTCCACAGTGAGTTTACACTGACCACTACTAACACATCAAATCCCTATAACACCCATATGTGTGCATCTTCATTATCTTCTCTCTACCTTCTCTAAACATACACATAAACTGTTTTTCCTCTGCTCTCCCTCTACTTGGTGAATTCTACTCATCTTTCAGTCATTTCTCCAGATGTTTTTCTATCCCCTTACCCCCTCCTCATCTATAGCTGGGTTAGATGCCCCGCCTATGCTTACTTAAGCCCCTGTGCCTTTCTCGTATCACCAAGCTACCCCGTTGTCTTCTTATCTATTCATATGTCTTTATTACTCACGTTAGAGTGTTTGTGCCTAGTGTGTGTGTCTTGTATCCTCCATATAGATAGTATCTGTTACTTGGTAAATGGTGGAAACATTTTTCCAGAATAAAAGGGCAAATGAATGGATGGCTCATGACTAACCAGAACAAATACTGAGCAATCAGCTTTCTGCTTAAGATCATTTTCTATGATATTGAATTTCTTGGGTCTGACCTTCATAGCTTCATGCGGGCTCTCCAGAAACCTCTTTTTCTAAGTATTTACAACACTAAGTTTTTTCAGTCATTCTAGATTTGTTTTCCTTAATTTACCATTACTTCCAACCTTAGATTATTTATTGGATAGCCAAAAGGGCAAAGGGAAATTTTTATGTGGGTCATGCCTTCACCTGAATAAGAATTCTTGATAGCAATGAAGTCAGCCTCCTTCTAAAAAGATTAAGAGCCTTTCGTCTGGAGAGTCATTTAATACAAAGTGAACATTCATATGTTGTCTTGCTGACTTTTAAAGGTAATTAAAGCTGTAAGTGAGCTAACAGTGAAGGTTCTTCATTGACTGGAGTGGTTGTTGCTCAGAAACATTCTGGAAGCTGACTAGTTAGAGAAGAAACCGTCCCAGAATCTCCTAAGCAAGTATCTCTGACATAACTAAGCAGCAAGGTCATAAATCAAACTTATCTCATGTAGTCACCATGCTCATCGAAGTTCTGAAGGTTAAACATATCACTTCATAATTTGGTTTTATTATTTTGACTTAGATTACATGTAGTCTTTGGTTCAAAGATTAGGAATATGATTAAATCAGTATAACATTTTCTACAATGTGATAAAAATAAAAATATTTAGTATGTAAAAATCCTTAGAGAAAATGTTTGTTTTTAATTACTGTTATTGATAAACTAATAAACTATGGAATTTCAAAATTATTAGTCTTAAGAGAGTGATAAAAGACACTGTTTCCTTGCTATTATCAGAATAATCTGTTATACTGCTGTCCCTATTTGCAGCTTAAGTGTTAAACCGTAATTTCTAAACAGTTTCTAAATAGTAATACACATTTTTAGAAACATAGGGTTGGTTTGCTCCCTTTCATTTTCCCTCCTATCCACTCCCTGCTAATGTCTCCCCACTTTCAGTCTCTGTCTAGAACTGTGCTAACCTGGAGAAATGAACAAATGTTCTAGAACAGCAAATCAATTTTTTTCACTGTTAATTGTGCAAATTTATTTTTACTTGATATTTCTTATAATTTCCCCTCAATTGTGTACTTCTCACTGTGTATATTAGCAGAAACTGAGAATATTAAAAGAAGCTTAGCACATTTGGCTGCCACTTTCTGAGAATGTAAGAATCTACCATGCCTTTCAAGTATTCTGCATTGGGTATTATTCATTTACTTTTTAATTATTAGCATTTATATCTTTTTTCTATCTTTAAATATTGCTTAAATGTTCAAAGGAAATATTCCCTCACTGCCAATCTGAAGAGCTTCTTTTTGAAGACAGAAGTAGCATGGGGAGTCCCAGCATATGATGAATTGAACCAATCTAAACAGTTGGTGGTTGGTGGCTGTCAGAAGTAATTTTGAGTCATATTATATTTGCTTTTCAAAAACAAGTGAAACAAGTGTCAGTAGCTCTTCTCTAAACAATGCTGATTTGGGTCTCCTCATATATCACTCTCAAGACTTTTCATTCATCTTTAAATCTATCCTAATAGTAAATTCAGAGACCTCTGTGATGCAACATAACTGGGGACTGGGAGATTCTTCACAACATGAGAAGCACATGGACTTGGTGCCAACTGCTTTGGAGAAGAATTCTCATGAATCCAGAGCAGGCCAATTCCCAGTGGACCCGTGTCTTCAAAACCCAAATCATTCTACTTGCTAGTAACCAACTAGAAAGCCCTTGTGGGTCTCTTGATAATTTTGAGTTTGGTAACTTACCATAGTTCCCAAGCACATTTTTTCTTCTTTTTAAATTGCATATTAAAATAAAAGAGATATATGCTTTTAAAGACACATACATAACTTAAAGTAGCACAGGATGGTATGAAACACCTAAATCTTCATACGTCTTTTTTTTTTCTGGAATTTTTCTTTAGGCTCAGAACTTAGCTTTCAATAATTGTGTTGGGATTCAACTTTATTTTAACTTCTCAATTAACATTTCTAATTTATATCGTTGAAGAATAATATGAAGCACTAGAAGCTTTTATTAGAAATAGATGGAAGTACAAGTGGATCTTTCCAAGTTAATTTTGCTTTACATTAAGTTCAGAGTCTCAGGAAATTTATTATGAAGGCCTATTGTAATTAAAGATTGGTTTGTTCTAGAGTAACCAAATCACAAGTTTCTAGTAACTAACTAGCAGGCCATATTAAAAGAGTAGATCGCCCCAGTGGTTCTTCTGAGAGACAAGTCAACCACCAAAAGGCCAGTCTTTGATTTTCACCTAAGTGATGTGGGATTAAATACAGGTTTTTACTATTGTGGAGAATATCAAGTCTATAGTTCTAAAATAAAATGTATTTATTTTAAAAATACAATGTGTGTCAGTAAAAATGGGCCCAATAGATTTGATAAGTACTGAGTAATTCCTTTCCTGGTGATATGTGACAATCACTAACAGTTCTCCTGAAATCTTTATGTGTTGATGAATTAGCCAATTTGCACTGGTAAGCCATGTCTGATCCAGTTATTTCAGCCACCTTAATAATCAATGCAGATCACTGCATGATCGATTCAGAAGCAGAGATGGAAATTAATCATAAAGACAGTTCTCTAGACTATGGTCCAATGTAGTGCCCACTAATAGATGTGGTCTTATGCCAATGATTCTTTTCAGAGGCCTGTTTCTGAAGTTTCTCTTTTTGGTCTTTCTTTTGTTCATTTAGCTACAATGTCTGTTCAAGTTTTAAAACATCATAAGCAACACTGTGTTTATGATATCACCCTTAGATGACACAACTGATTGGACAATTAGGATATGAAATGCATTTTTAAAAAAAGACAGCCCAAATTATAGCTTCAAAAATAAATCTTTAAAATTACTTGACACATTTTTTTTCCTCTTCTAGTTTTGTCGAACAAATTGAGAGGATAAACACCTGCTGGGTGTGTCTACACACTTCTACACACTGTTTGATCATTTCTAAGCTCCACATATTTTTGATAAAGCATATAATTAAAATATGGGATTGATGATTTTCTGAAGATTTATTTCCCTTCACCCTTGTAGACTTTCTCATGTTAGTTTTGTTGGTATACGTATTTTTTACAGCTCTTCCTGCAATGCCTACTCACCACTGCTCCCAGTTAAATAATAATAATAATAAAACTTATTTTCTTCTATGAGAAGTTATCAAATGTCTTCCCTAACATGCTGATAGTTCCTGCCTGAGTCTTTGAATGGTGAGGAGCACTCTGTTATGTGACTTTCGTGCCCACTGACACGATAATCATTAAAAACAATTGGATTGTACTCCCTGTGAAGTTTGAGGCTGGGGACAAAAGTTTGTCAAGTATAAAAACATCTGTGACTACGGTAACATCTATAGCTTGAAAATACTAATTCCTCAATGAACTTGAAGTAAATGACTAAAGTAAGTGAAACTGAGAGTCTCTTTGAAAAGACTTCTGATCTGATTAAAATACTGTGTAATGGAAATACTTGATGGAGAAATATGATGTCATCGGCTGTTTTTCAAAGTTTAAGTTCCATTGAATGCCAAATGAGAATGTGAAAATCCCCTGGAGAATACCCACTCTGAGGTCCACCCTAACCTGAAACTGTTTTTTATTGGTACTTCTACCAAACCTGAGTTTAACAATAGGGCATGCATTTACATTTCGGTATGGCGTCCAGTAAATTATACTCTGTGGAATAAACAGTTTACCATATTATAGGAAATATATTTTGAATTTAAAAAAGTTTTATGGGGTGTCCAGTTCATGCTGGCTACAACAGGACAAGATCCAATTGGGGATATTGCTCCTGGCAGGTTCTCTACTGTCTTGCCTGATCGTGCTTTGTGGACCTTCCCCTATGAGTCCTTAAACTAACGCCCATGACTTCCCTTTAGGCTCTGAGAGAAAGGAGTTTACACTGTTAATTACTATAACAGTGGTAAGTGCTTTCTATGTTCAAAGCAGTAAGCTAGGTGTTGTCACTTTTCCTCCCCTTACTCTTTCACAAAAATAGTAAGAGAAATTTAGAGGATGTTAGTCAGTTCAACCTGCTCTAACAATGCCTTAGACTGGGTAATTTATAAACAATAGGCATTTGTTTTTGAAATTTCTACAGGCTGGGAAGTCAAAGATTAAGGCACCAGTAGATTCAGTGTCTGATGAGAGCTTGCTCTCTGCTTCAATGATGTCACCTTCTTGCTGTGTCCTCACATGGCAGAAGGAGCAAAGGTGTTCCCTTGAGCCTCTTTTATAAGGACACTAATCCCATTCATGAAAGTGGAGCCCTCATGACTTAACTGCTTTCCCCAAATTCCTACCCATTAATACTTTCATATTGGGTATTAGGTTCCAATGTATGCACTTTGGAGGACACCAACATTCAGACCACAGAAAAGGGCAAGAACACATTTAGTGTTCCCAAGCCCTGACCTGTAGAGATTGGGTAATTTAGGGCAAAAATCTAAAGATACTTAAACTCGAGAGCTGTGCCTTCAGGTGGTGCATTTCCCTGGCTCTCAATTATCTTTGCAAATAATTTTCCTGTTACTTGTTTGGCTTGTGGTTCAACTAATCATGAACTTAGTAGCAAACCCAAGAAGTAAGATAAATATTCAATACATGTGGGATACTTAACATGTGGCCAGAGGAAAATGATTTTTTCAAACATATTTCATTTTTTCAAAAAACCCACCTGCCAAATCATTAGACATTTCTTTAATATGAGCATTTTGATTGTCAAGTGAACTAAGGCCATTTTTAGACATACCAGTTGGTCTGAGAATTTTTTCCCCTGATTTATTGGAGTACGTTCTTTTAAAATGCAAGGTTTTCCATCAACTGAACAAAAGAACAGCCATTTCTACCCTTTACTCTCTGCTAAGCTTATTTTCCTCAGCTTTCCAGGACCAGGACCACATAACCTTCCCATTTTGAGGATGTATCCATGGTTTTTACCTCCTGGGACCTCATCATCATCTTTCCTGTTAAATTAATATCTTTTATGGCTCAAGTTTCACTATATCCAAAACACTTTATTTCCTCTACTTTTGGGGGATCTTTCAGGATGGATTAAAGGTAAGTCTTTCCCAAGAGGACTTACATTGCTTTGGCTAAGTGTCCTAGAATGCTGTCAACCTGGGGGTGCTTTATGTTACTCTTGGTTTGGGATTTACCAAGCTTGGCAGGGAGGATAAATTTGATCCTTAAATCCAAGTAAGATTACAAATTCTCAGTGAAGACTTTACCACAAAACCAGGCCTAGATGACAATCTTTTTCATCTCCATTTGCCAGTGGGAGGATTTTTTTCTTAGTTCATGATTTCATTGACTGAATAGTCCTCTGTAGGTCCCAATTCTGTGTGGGGATCTCATCCCAGTTGTCCACTTTCTGTGAAGCCTGGCATTGTCCCATCCCTACGAGGCTATTGGTGAGCAGAACTGGCACGTGTCTCAAGGGCACCCACTGAGTCAGCTTCATTGTCTACTTTGGTTTGAAATCTTCCGTCATCATTGAATCTTGAGAATTTTCTTTACGTTATTGCAAGCTCAGCTCTGGCTTTAAAAGAATATGATTATATTATATGCAGTATTCCTAGATGTTCTCTATCAGGAAGATTTTCAGGATATGTAGCCAGAAATAGAGGTTCACAGATGCTTAGAATATCTGCTGACTAAAGCTACTTGAGTTGATCTCTGCAGCCTAATAAGCTACAAGATGTAGAATTTGTGTGAAACAATTTTGTATGCAATCACTGAGACTGTTGTTAATTCTCATAAGGTAGTTTGATATTAGTTTTGTGTGTTAGTGAACTCTTTCCACTTAAATTATAATTTCTTCAAGTTGGTGGACTGCATCTGTTTTTCTTTCTGTATGTCCTGTTGTGACTAGCACAGTGACAATACATATTTGTTAGATAAACATTTATTGTTTGCTTTAAGCAATAATCAACTTCTTTTTTCTATGAGTTGAAAAAACCATTGTACATCTTTCTTTTATTATTCTCTCCTTTTATTTAAGCATTTTAATTTTTTCTTTCTAATGAAAGTTATTGAAAACTTATTATTCAATAATCTTTCATTCTACTCAGGACAGTCCTTTGCAAGAAATTAGTATGGATACTAAAGACCCAGTCTAATCTTTTCACTTCCCTCTCATTATTGACTGATATAACCCTGGACATTTCAGTGTTCTAAACTTTGGTTGTGTTTAGTCCAGTATAGTTATTTTAACACCATGATATGATTTTTTAAAAAGAATATTTGAAGAGAAAGATCATCATTTATGGAGAGTAGAGAAATGCTTTTTGAAGAGAACTAGTGCAAAGGCCTTATTTTATGTGCTAGTTAACCTACAAGAGCTTGGAAATTCTGAAACATGTGATGCGCACCATCAAATAGGGGATTTCTGAAATTATAGTTGTATGCTAATTACTCATTTTAGGCTGTGGTTTTTTTGAAGCAGTAAATGATCCTAAACCCTCTGTCTCAGTGAGGAAGGAAAAAAAAAAAAACTTCGTAGTTGGGGACTGTTAGTCACCAATATAGAAATTGCCACTTTTCTAAACCTGAATAAAAATGAATTCAATAAAAAGAGATATAATGACGGATTTATAAAAGTAACGTTCCTTCACATAATGGGTTTCTTATTCTAATGTTTCTTTACTGTAATCCTTTAAAATTATGCAAAAAATTTATTATTTAAGTGATAGTAAAGAATTCATTAAAAGATTAATAGTTCTGGTTTACCAATTCGCTTACTAGGTCACTTAATTATTTAGTTCATTAATTCTGTAAATGTCAGACTTACCATGAACTCTAGTGATTTGCATAAATAAGGTTATAATTCTACTGATAATCACAGTCTAACAACTTCAAAGAGGAATTTGGCATTATTTATATGTTTCAAATGAAATAAAGTCTATTTCTTTTCTTCTAAACCAACAAGGGAAATCCAAAAGCTAAGAAATCCTAACAATATAATCTAGCCATTCCACCTCCAACCTTGTCCATTAAAAGGACCATGGTGGGCAGCTGTAACAAAAAACACTTCCAAAGAACAGGACAGAAATAGCTTCCAGATTAAGCAATACAAAAGGCTCTACTTTCGAGATACATGTTTTGCTTTTTAAAAATATTCCTATCAACGAAAGAACTATGAAGTCTTCTAGGAAATCCATATTTTATTTTATTTATTAAAAATGGTTACTCACTGGGAAAGCTTCAAGAAAAGCAACATCTCATTACCATAAGGTCCTAGAGCAGAGCTGGCAATTCATATATAATGAATATCACTTATACCATGCTAATGCATTCACATCACTCGCAGACACTGTTTACATTTAATACAAGTGAATCTATACAATATAAAATTGGCACATTATTAGATTTGGCAATGGAATTAGTATAAATAGCCATCAGCTCTTATTTAAGCATCACCAAAAGTCATTTGGACAGTGCAGGGAATATGATTTTCTTTCTATTTTTTTCACCTTTATGCACGTTAACATCTTAGCAAGTCTGAAGAGAGACAATCTGCTGTTTATTAAATAAAATGAAGTATTTGGAACCTTTGTGCTCTGTAAGGGCACTTACAATGTGCAGGCACTTTCCTGGGGTGACATTCTTTTCCTAAGTCCCCTAAGAGAGGTGCAACCATTCATCCTAGGCATGCTTCTCAGCAGTCCATAGCATTTATCTGTGCTCATAGTTCTTGACAGCATTTATCTATGCTCATAGTTCTAGAATCACTCGTGTTTGTTAAGAGGGCATTGATAAAAGAGAGAAAGAAAGAAAGGAATGAAGAAAGAATAAAGGAAAATCAGGTTCTCTTTAGATATATTTTAAAATTATAGGCTAAACAGTCCTGGCACATTCACAAAGATGATTATAAAATTATGCTGAATTCCTATAGAGCGATGAGAATAGATCAGAGACTGGAAGTGTCTATATCTTGCTGTCTAGCTGAATATCAGCTATCCTTATCTTGGTATATATGTTTATGAAGGTAATAAAATCATGCAAAATTATATGAAATGAAAACCTGTCTTCAGAATTGTACATTGTTTAATATAATAACCTAGTTACATCCACATTTGTGTGGTCATTTCTTGACAAAAATATCTATATTCAATTGTATTGGAGGAGCAACTAAAAATTTGTTTCCTAGTAAAAGTTGATGGGAAAACTTCATAATTAGGTCGTTTAATCTGTCAAAAGTCTAGGAATTAATTTGCAAAAGTTAAAAACTCAAGCTGATGGTATCTCTTAGAAAGCTATCTTCTACAAGAGACAGAAAACTCAATTATCTAAAATTATCTTCAACAATAAGAAAATGCATTATTTCACCTAATGGTAAGTCAAGAGGTAGGAAAGGTTTCAAGATTTATCAAGGTATAAGTTTCAATATGTCATGAAGTCTTCAAGATTTTTTCCCCTTTGTCCTTGGTTCTGGCATCTTTATTGCAATGGATTTCCCCTTATGAATATTTGATAATTGAGGTAGTTCTGGTAACACATTCAGACATGGTACTTCCTATAGGAAGAAAAGAGACATCTCCTCCTGATTACCTTTTTAGAAACAAGAAATGCCTTTCTGCAGACTTCATCCGTGCCTCCTAGGACATTGGCCACACCCCCTACCTGCACCTCCACCCCAATCCAGTCATCATGAGCAAATGGAGTGGGACCCTCTGAAATGGTTTAGAGCAGTCAGAATTTAATTAGGGTCACCTGGCTAAGTCTTGTTTCTTGTGTCAAGCCTGGTTTTACTGGCAAAAAGAAGAGAGGAATAGATTTCCATTCTATGTCCAGTATGCTAGAGGGTGTAGGAGAAATTCTCTAAGTGCGAGCCAAGGCTCTTGGTCACTTGCCGCGTGACCTTCAACTGGAAAAAAGTTATACTTGATAAACTGTTGTTGAGGGAATATAGTTCCACAAAGCTTGGGCCATTCCATCTCCAAAGGGACAAAAGCAAGGGAATGTTCATAACTGGACCAGCTTGGGATTATGGAAGGCATGCTGAGGTTGGCAAAAAGGGCACCTGAGCGTCAATCATAATTCCAGCACTTAGCAATGGGTACATTGGCCAAACCAAATGTCTATCAGAATTTCGGTTCCCCTTATGTGTAAAAAGTGGATAATAATACCCGCCTTGCAGGATTATTGTGAGAATTGAGATAAAGTATATGAAAATATTTGGTAAACTGTAAAGCTTAATGCTCTGTAATTGAAAGGTATGATTATCTGATGAACCTGTCAGTTTACCACTGCATGTCCCACTTCTCCAGCCACTTAAGTCTTGTTTTCCTGCTGGTTCACCAAAGTAGATTCCTGCTGTCTTATTACCACTTCGTGTTTAACATGGCAAAGATCAAGGTTTTAATTTTTTACTAGAACACACTCTTCTCTTCTCAACTCTGCTGTCCCTGTGGGGAATACTACTCCAGTGCCAATCACACAGGCCCAAGTCTGAGCCCATTTTAGAACCTGCTCTTTTAATCTCTCCCTTCACAATCACAAGTTCATTAAGTCTTGCAACATCTTACATAGTATCTCTAATTTCTAGCCTTTTTTCCCCTAAAAAAAAAAGAAGTAACTAATTCAGACTGCTGTCATTAACACATAAGCCTTCTGCAACCTTTCATCAGCTTTGCTTCTTTTGCTTGATGCGAAATTTCCCCAGACAAGATTGAAAAAGTGAGAATTCCTGCAGCAGGTTGTTTCTCCCTGCATACTCTACAAACTTAACCCGGCTGTTTTGCAGCATTATAGAATGCTATTAAACATAGACACCTGATGTCCCCAACAGACACTTGAGAAGCAGAGTCACTCTATAAATCCGAGCCAGTGAGACAGGGACAGGGTGGGTGGGAGAAGATCTGATACATCTTTGGAGAAGCATAGGACTTCCAGAGAAAATCAGAGGATTTCTTTAATTCCTCCTGCTCCAAGCCTCCCAATATTGCTGTATGGACTCTAGAAAGGGTTGGGGTACATCCCAGACCCAGGGCAAATTGGAAAAAGAAAACAGAGAGTGGGATAACATTTACTTTGAGAAAATGGTAGACATAGATTAAGATGGTAGAGACACATCTGACATTCAGTTTAGGTGGGGTGGAGCTTTGGAGATGGAAAGGAGTTGGTCTAAATTTATAATGGAATGTCTTCGGTGAGCATCATAGCACTGAGGTGTGAGGTAGAAACAGGGCAGCTGTAAAGTAATAAGACGTATGAATCAAATTATGTATAAGCTATTAGGAGATGGGCAAATGTAAGGTATGGAATGGGCCATGGAGACATGATGGTGGTTCAGGGAGTTACATACAAATGGAAGGGCAGTGATAAGACAGAAGACTCAGACTTCAGGATTTAAGGGGAAGGAATGGAAAAGGAGTGGACAAGCATGCATTGAGCACATAGTAAACATTAGGCAATCCACTATGCTTTTAAAATACATCATCTAATTAAATCATCATAGTAATTCTATCAGCTAGATAGCATCATTCCAGTGTTACAGATGAGAAAAGTAAAGAAGCTTGCTTAAAGTCACAGAGCTGGCAACTGGCCTGGTTCTAAACACTTGCAAACTGCTGTTAAGTCTCTCAGTCATATCATGTGATCACCTTCATAATAACCCTGTGAGGCAAGCAACATCAACTAAAGTGATTATAGCTCAGAGAGGCTAAGTGCCTTGCCCAAGGCCACACAGCTTGTTTTCTCTGAAGCAGGAGTTTAAATCTAGATTAGCTTGGCTTCCAAGCTCATTACATAATACTAATCAATATGATTTTAAAAATATAGCTTAAACTTAGCTCTTACTCAGGGCTTCACAGTGGTAACAGTAATTTTACAGATGTTAATAAAAATGTTTCTAAAAGGGTAGAAATGAATCAAGAGTGTGTGTTTTGTTGTTGTTTTTGTTTCAGGTAAGAAATTGGGATGCTGTGGGACTCTTATATTAATCTTCTTGGTCTGCATTTACCCAGGGATGTTCCCAGCAGCTGGATGACCCTCTCAGTGAGAAGACCAGAAGATGTAGTGCCTTCAAGGTTTCAAAGCAGTTAGGAGGAAAAACTTATTCCTTCTTAGGTGGTTTCTTCCCTTCAAGAGGCCTTAGAATATGCCACTCTCCTCTCCCTATAGTCTTTACCTGCTGCTTTCATTCAGTGAAGAACAGTTCAGCCTTGGAATTGCCAAGGATTTCAGAACTCCCTATGGGGATAGGACAGAAAACTGTACGACTGTGACACACATATTCATCCAGCAAATAGTTGTTGAGCCCCTACTACGTTACAGGAATGAGATGGTGAAAAAATACACACATGGTCTTTGTTTTACTTTGAATCCACCCCACCAATTATCTGTGTGAGCCTGGTAAGATACTTTATTTCCAGGGTTTCCCTTTCACCCTCTGTATAAGGTTGTTGAGAAAATTAGATAATCTATGTGAATGGCTTTTTGCATACTAAATGCTTAATAAGTCTCTCTCTCTCTCTCTCTCTCACACACACACACACACACAGATACTCAGCACCCAGAACCATGGAAGCATAAACAATACATGGTGTAGCATGCTGAAAGAGAGGAGAGGAACTCAGAGAGGACATGGAAATGCAAATGTGTTTTTAAGTGGTCAAATAGACTTGTTATATTGAGTATGGACTTCCACAAAGGTATGCTTGGTTAACACAGAGGCATGCATCATATTAAACAGGTTCATCAAACTAGTGATTATTGGAGTTTGAAAATAGGAAGTTGCTAAGGCTCCCTTCAAGAATAGTCCTCCTGCATTTGACATTTCCACCTCCTATTTATCATCATTATGCAAAGCTGCTAGTGGTTGACCACCTATTTAACCGCAAGGCTTGTCATCTCTACTTACACTGAGTTCAGCTAAATAAAAGATATCTAAGAAGACTGTGCCCCCCTCAGGGATGAAAGGATATTATTAATGCTACCAGGCAAAAACTCCTCAGTGTTTATTGATCCATAAATTGGATTAATAACATGATGCTTGCTTATTAAAGATGGCTCTCAAAAGTGTTTTTTTTTTTTTTTTGCTCTCCAGACCAAAAATGAAGTGGAAGGCTTACAGCATAAATCTCTTCATGTTACTTCTTTTTTTTTCTCTCCTCTTCTAAACTTCTTGCATCCTGCAGCATCTCCCCAGTGCGTACTGAATCTTTCATGTGCCAGTATAGCATTAACAAAAGAAGTTCACAAGGATTTCATAGAAAAGTTTCTCTCCTATAAAAAGTGTATTTCTTAGATATTTATTCTCACTCTTCACTTACCAGAGGCAACCACACTGCAAGAAATTATGATTTAAATTTTTATATATTTTTCTTACTTAATAGCTGGCTACCTAGGGCAAGTTCTTTAACTTTTCCAAGGCCTCACTTGTTATTATCTTTGGACTTTGAAACCAACCAAATCAAGACTGGTGAAGATGCTGAATACACAGTCCCCATGGGCAGGCTTAATTTATTTAACAATCCAGTACGGCAAAGATAGTATTTTCTAATTCATTCACTTACTTGTTAGTTTACTTATTTATCTAACCAACAGGCAATCAGCTTGAACTCTGTACCTGACTACCGTTTGTTTCTCAGTTTATATAAATGCATAATTCAATTTAAATCTTGTCATCACAAGCTTGACTCTGGGAAGGTGGAAGGAGCCAGACTGATTAAAAAAAAAAAAAGGAACCATAATAAAATGAGATAGACGTCAAAACAGAAACATATATATAAGCCATTGTGTTGGCATGAGGAGTGGAATGATTAATTCCGCCCAGGGAAAGGCTTCAATACATGGGGAAAAGAATATAGGAACAGAGAGAAAGAATAGCACAGTCAAGGCCACTGAGAAGTAGAGGAATATCCAGGAGATGTCGAGTAATAGGTTTGCAACAAGAGAGGAGATTGAACATGAAGTTTGGGACCAAACTGTGTTATTTAAAGTTTTTAAGAAGTGGAGTGGAAAATAATTAGATTTTTTCTCTAGGAGGGTAACTCTGGAGGCTGTGTGATAAGGGAAGAGAAAAGGGTTAGAGGGGACAAGATTCATTTAAAAATACTGGTTAATGAAGGATTTCAATAAATCAGGAGAAAGACTATGAAGACAGGATAAAAGTAGGAGCAATGGAAATGGAAAAGTAGAGACTAACAGACAGAAATTTTTAAGGAATAAGAGACAAAATTTGGTTCTTGGGGGTGAAGGGTAAGGGCAAGGGAAGTGGAAGATGACTCTCAAACTGTATTTCTAGCCCAGAATCCTCGCCTGAACACCTTGAGTTATTGTTGCTGGAACCCATGCGGGCCTATGGAGTGAATGCACAGAGTGTGTTGATTAATGCAGAGTTGGAAGGATATTTGAAGAACATCGAACACTTAGTAGACAAAAGAGTAGAGTCAGTTACAGAGCCTGAAAAGGCATTTTCAGAAAAGACAGAGATAAAGTATGTGAGCATTCATGCCTACATACATGTGAGTGTAAGAAAGGGAGAGGGGTGGGGAGGAAGAAGAGGGGAAGTGTCCTAAGGCTGATTTCCCATTTAGAGGAAGGAAATGAAGGCTCATGGAGATGAGTATTGCTCTAACACTAAAAATGGAAGAGAATAGAGACATAGAAGCCTCTTCCTACCATGCTTCTTGGCTTCTCTTAAGTTCCATCATTTTGTTTTCATCTGTTTGTTTTGCTTTGTTTTTGACAAGGATCATTTATATTTTGAGGGAAAAAAAGTACATTAAGTCAGGTTCAGAACTAACACTCCAGCTTTCTGCGGTTGAAAGAGTGGAGCAGCAATGGGGGAGCTGCAGACCTTGCTACTTGAGTGAGGCATTTGGAAAGGGGTCTTTATTCATGGCAATGAGATGTTGTAATGGTCAGTTTCCTGTGTCAGCTTGGCTTGGCTACTGACCTCAGTTTTTCAATTAAACAATAATATAGGCATTGTTGTGAAGTTATTTTGTAGATGTGACTGAACTGTAATCAGTTGATTTTAAGTAAGGGAGATTAACCTCAATAATCCAGGTGGCCCTGATTCCATCAGCTGAAAGGCTTTAAGAGCATTGCTGAGGCTTCCCTGAAGAAGAAATGCTACCTGCGTATTGTGGCATCAACTCATGCCCCAAAGTTTCAGCCTGCCCTTTCCAAAAGCTTGCCCCACCGATTTTATACTTGCCCTAAATCAATTTTCCATTTAATTACACTCTCATAACTGAATTCCTTGCAGTAAATCCTACAATATTTACTTCTTACTGGCTCTGCTTCTCTGGTTAGACCTTGATTGATATAGTTGCTATTGCTGACCTTAATCAGGAGAGTTCCAATGGTATTATAGGGCTGGTCTGGATTACAGGAGGCATGGGCCTCTCTACTTCACTTTCTTCCATGTTCTCCTTGCAGAGGATAAGCCACAGGGAGTGGCTTCTTGAACTGAGTTATTAGTTTGGGTCCAGGCACCATCTCTGGTCAACAGGTAAAATCGAGCAAGGCCTATTAGCTAGAGTCTGGAGACAGAGGCCACCTAAGTCAGTTTAGGAAGTTTTCTAAAAGTAAAATTAGTTTAGAAATTGGCTTTGGAAAGAAAAAGTATGTGTTGAGGAATGGGTGTGCTGTATACAAAAACAAGGCAGTGTCATCTACTAAGTCCTCTTAAAGGAAGTGGGAGAAGTGAATTACTGGCTAATTGTCCTGTAAGAAGACACAGTGATTTCTGTCATTCAGTCAATAAAGTTATATTGAGCTACTATCATATGCTAGGCACACAGCCATGCCAGCTGTGGAGCCAAGGCCTGGGGACAGAAGGATGAATGAAATACTTTACAGTCTCCAAGGAGTGCTTGGCCTAATGTGGGAAAGTACACAATTAAAAGCAAGAAGTGAATACCAATGCTAGAATTGAAGTACTCTAAGGCCTTTGCTACTTAGAGTGTGGTCTGGGGAACAGCAGCATTGGCATTCCTGGAAGGATATTATGCTAAGAGAAATAAGCTGGGTAAAGAAAGACAAATACTACGTGATCTTACATATATGTAAAGTCTAAAAAACGTTGAATTCATAGAAGCAGAGAGTAGAATGGTGATTACCAGGGTTCAGGAGAGGAGGAGAAAAAGGGGATTGGATATTAAGGAGATGTTGGTAAAAGGATACAAAATTTCAGTTAGGAGATCTATTGTACAACATGGTAACTATAGTTATTAGCAACGTATTATATTTAGTCTGCTCTCTGTATGGGTTCCTCATCTGTGGATTCAACCAATCATAGATTGAAAATATTCAGAAACAATTGCATTTGCACTGAGCATGTACAGACTTTCTCCTCATCACTATTCTGTAAACAATACAGTATAACAATTATTTACATAGCAGTGACATTTTATTAGTAATTAAATATTATAAGCAAACTAGAGATGTTTTAAAATATACTGGAGAATGCACATAGGTTATATGCAAACATTATACCATTTGATATCAGAGACTTGAGCATTCATAGATTTTGGTATCTAAGAGAGGTTCTGTAACTGATAAGCCATGGATACCGGAGGATAACTGTACCTGAAAATTGTGAAGAGTAGATTTTAAATATTGTTCTCAAAACAAAAATAGTGATAAGTATGAAGTAATAGATATCCTAATTAGCCTGATTTAGCCATTCCATAATGCATACAGATATTAAACATCATGTCATATACCATTAATATATACAGGTTTCGTCAGTTAAAAAAATGAAACACAGCAACAATAACAAACTCCACAGGATATAAGGCTACACTCAGATATACAAACCAGAATCTGTTTTTATTTATTTATTTATTTATTTATTTACTTACTTAAATACGCTTTATTTTTTTATACAATTTCACAGTAAAATTGAGCAGAATGTACAGATTTCTCATCTACTTCTATCACCATACATGCACAACCTCTCACATAATCAACCTTCTCACCAGATTGGTCTGTTTGTTGCAATCTATGAACCTAAACAGACACATCATAATCACCCAAAGTCTATAGATTACATCCCAAAGTCCATAGATTACATGATTACACCCAAAGTCCATAGATTACATAGGGTTGGTGTCCTACCTTCTATGGGTTTGGACAAATGTATAATGACTTTTTCTGCCATTATAGTATCACACAGCAGTTTCACTGCCCTAAAAAATCTTCCATTCTCAACCTATTTATTCCTCCCTCCCCCCAACTCCTGACAGCCACTTATCATATTACTGTTTCCAGAGCTTTGCTTTTCCAGAATGTCATATACTGTAGCTGGAATCACACTGTATGCAACCTTTCCAGATTGACTTATTTCACCTAATAATATGCATTTAAGTATCTTACATATCTTTTTATGGCTTAATAGCTCATTTCTCTTAGTACTGAATATTCCATTGTCCACATATGCCATAATTTATTTATCCAGTCACCTACTGAAGAACATCTTGGCAGATGTATTTTAACATGATCTCGAGGTGATTCATGTGCACATTAAGTTAGAGAAGTGTTACTTTTGGGGGTTTCAGCTTTGGGCTGGATTGTCAGAAAAATCCTAGGCTAATCCTTATATGTTTATTTTTTAAGAACCTCCACTTTTTGTAAAAATACCTTGCAATTTCCTAAATGACTACCTATGTGACTTTATTCAATGCTGTTTTCTACTGCAGAGAGTAATGACCACTTATTAGCAATGTGAGATTTTCTGATCACTGAGTGATGACTTTGATATGAAGTGGGTTGGTTAACCACAAGCTGATCTCTTCACTGAGGTTTGAGCCCTATTTCCCAAATGTGAACTAAACACTTGGCCACATGCTGGAGAGGCAAAGATGAATTGGATGGCCCATGCCTTCAAAAGGTAATTTTCTCACAAGGATTTGTGTTTAGTCACCAGGTGGTCTAGGCAAGAATGTCTGACTTCTTTTATGATGAATAAATAATTATGAATACTTCACCACACCTGCAGTCTACAGTTAGGGTGAGCATACATCCTGGTTTGCCCAGGACAGTCTCAGTTCAATTTTATTGTCCCCAAGTAATTATTAATTGAACTCACTTTCATTCTCAAAAGCATCCCTTTGAAAGATACGTTTTACAGTCACCTTATCTATAACCAAATGGTGATCACTGGTGAACACAACAGTTTCTATTATGGGATATTTTGAAGCTGACCAAGAGAAGGAAAAGGAGCAAGGTTATCCAGCAACGTGGTTGTCATCAGAACAACTGGAGTCAGAGAATAGAAACAAAATGATGCCCTAATTCAAATAGAAAAAAGAAACAGAAAGTAATGCATAATGAAACATGCATTTCAGATGTAAATTCTCACATGTGATCTCATAAGTCAAAGGCTGCTGACCTTTGTAGAATCTGTATAAATGGAATAGCTACAAACGCAGAATGATAGATGTATTCTGTTGGTGGCTTAAAATCCATGAGCTATATTTCTTCTTGATGTTGTGAATTTCTGAAATTATGACTAATTCTTGGTAAAAATCATAACAAATCTAAATCAATTTTTCTTTGAATTACAGAGTACTTGTATTCCTAGAAAATCTCTGTGTATTAAAACCACACAGAGCTGCTCTGTGCCTATGTGTACAACAGATTTTCATCAAGAACAGATTATTCACTTACAGTAGTGTCCTTTAGGACATTTGATAGTTGCACAGGACATGAAATAATTCTTCATGGTGTCTCATGAACCATGAGGATTTTAGCTTCCTTGGCCCCACTTACTCATTGCCAGCTGGGCTTCTGATCATTTTGACAGACCAAACCCTCGCCTCTCTTGTTGCTTTGGGGCACTTACCCCATCACTCATATTTTTCTTTTTTGGATAATTTCAACCTCTCCATTTTTTGACTCTGCCTTGGCATCTAGCTACCATCTCTCACTCCTTTTCTTATCATTTAACCATCAAATTCATAAATAGAATGAGTAGTATTCTAACTGTAGCTTTATATTTCCCTCTTACTCTATGCCCTTCAGACTTTTTGTCATCACCACAACACAACTGCTTTGTCAAAGGCTTCAATGTGCTGACCTCTGCAGCCCCTAACTCCTCACTTGGAAGCTTCACTTGACTTCTTGGTGGCATTTGATACTGGAAACTGGCTCTTCAAGTAGTTAGTTACTCCATTGTGGTCTCCTTTACGTATCTCATCCTCTGAGCATGCTTTAAATATTTGGTTTAATGGTCTGTTTTTGTCCACATGCTGATGATTCCTGAAACTTTATTTTCAGCTCAGATGTCTCTCCTGAGTTCCTGACTTTTCAGTTGGTTACTAATTGTTGCCATCTGGATCTCCCAAAAATACCTAAAAATCAACATGTCCACATTTTTACTCACTACCATTCTTCTATTTCTCTCATACTCATTATCTTGCTAATAACTAAAACACCAGCTACCCAGCCATTCATGGCAGAAACTAAGGCCATCTGGACTTTTCCCTTTGTCACCCATCCTCTACCCACCCCTGCCTCTCAATGTTAAACATGCATTCTTTCTTTCTTCATCAGACGTTTCCACTGTTACTGATTTTCTTCAGCCATTTTTCTCTCTCACTGAACTATTGCAATATGCTCTTGAAAAAGAGGAGTTGTCTTGAATCAAGAAAACAAGTTTGAAAAGAGAAATAATTTAAGGCAGAATATAAATTATAAGTTGAATCTAAATTTTTTTAATTGTTAATCTCACTCTCTCCAAAACTGGCAATTTTTGATTTAAAATATGTACTTTGTTCCTTCCATTCATTTACCTACTTTATGAAACTTCTGGGCCTTTTCAATTTAACCTATGGTCCAACACACTCAAAATTTCTCCTGTAGCTAAGGGTCCAGGACTGCTCCTTGCATTGTAAAAAGTCTTAGATTGCCTTTTCTGGATCTCTGATTAGCTTTCTGAATTTTGTAAAATTTATTTATTTATTTTTGGTAATCACAAATAGATATTGAGAAGAGAAAGATACGAATGACTATACTTTTCTAATGGGATTCTCTAATGACTTTCACTTAATTAGGAATTTCTTTTTCTGACTCATTTGTAACTCAGATTTTTGTTCTTTGAACATTTCCCCTAGTGAATGCAATACAAAGTTTCTTCATTTAACAAAAAATTCTGAAGTACTTCAGTAACTTTTAACAATATAATATTTAAGATGGATTATTCTCCTGTCAGAGAATACTATCCATTTTCAAGGAGTAGTATGAACATGATAGATATGCAGACTAATTTTATCATGTTGACAGCATTCAAATCTTGGTCATGATACTTCTATATATTTACTTGAGCAATTACTTTTCTCCCTCTGAGCTTCCATTTTCTTATTTATAGAGCAGCATACCATGCAGTCGTAAAAATGGATGAGTTCATGTCCTTTTCAGAGACATGGATGAAGCTGGAAACCATCATTCTCAGCAAACTGACACAAGAATAGAAAACGAAACACCACATTTTCTCATTCATAAGTGGGTGTTGAACAATGAGAACACATGGATGCAGGGAGGGGAACATCACACACCACACACTGGCACCTGCTGGGGGGGTGGGGAGCTAGGGCAGGGATAGCAGGAGTAGGGGGATAGGGGAGGGATAGCATTAGGAGAAATACCTAATGTAGATGACGGGGTGATGGATGCAGCAAACCACCATGGCACGTGCATACCTATGTAACAAACCTCCACGTTCTGCACATGTACCCCAGAACTTAAAGTATAATAATAAAGCAGCAGCATAATGGTAGTTTCTATCTCGTAGGGTGCTTATTGGGATTAAATTAATTAATTGGGTTAAGTATAGTGCTTGGCACAAAATAAGTTGCACTAAAAAACTACATATATAATAAACCAATGGAAACAAAGTTTTCTTTTCTCTCTTTCTTTTCTTTTTTTGACAGGGTCTTGCTCTGTCACCCATGCTAGAGTGCAGTGGTATGATCATGGCTCGCTGAAACCTCGACCTCCTGGGCTCAAGCCATTCTCCCACCTCAGCCTCCCAAATAGCTGGGAATAAAGGCACATGCCACCATGCTTGGCTAAAGTTTTCTAATTTTTTAAGAGATGGGTTTCACCATGTTACCCTGGCTGATCTCAAATTCCTAGGCTCAAGTGATCTTCCTGCCTCAGCCTCTGAAATTGTTGGGATTACAGGAATGAGTCACTATGCCCGGCCTAGAAGCAAAATTTTCAAATATAATATAATTTATATGCTAATGTGGAATAAATTCATAATTCTATCAATAAGTCCACATATTTTTATTTTCCTACTTAGCAATGTTGGCTTGTATTTCAATTTACCACCTGCTCGTTGATTATTGTCAGATGAAAGATAATGCTACAATGCTTGTTATACACAGAGTCTTTCTCCTAGGTGTCCTATGGCTCTGTGTCCCTTGCTTCCTTCAGGTCTCTGCTCCAGTGACATCTTAGCACAGAGACTTTTCCCCCATCTCTGTTGTACACATTTCTGATTCATTTTTTTGTATCATTGTACCATTCCCTCTCACAACATATACATTTAATGTCTGTCATCCATAACTAAAAATTTCTTCCACTAGACAGTGTCTCTTATGTTCACTGGTGTATCTTCAGACCCTAAAATAGTGCCTAGCACATATCTGTTGAATTAACTTTATCTAATTTGATCCTGGCAAAGCTCAGTGAGATCTAGAGGGCAGATGCTGTTTTCCTCTTTTTACATAAATGGGTAAAGAGCAATGGTTTTTAACCTACGGTTCACAGTTAAAAGTAGTCCTTAAACTTACATCAGGAAAAAAAATTATCCCTCATTTCTGTTAACTCCCAACTGAAATTTAGCATTTACTTCTTTAATGAATATAAGCAATAAATAGCAATAATATTATAGGTACCTATAATTTTGTCATCAATAGATATATATTTTTATATCACATTACAGTTGCAGATATCTCAAAATATTATTTACTTTCATTATACTTCAAAATTATGACATTTATGGGACCCATATCTTGATAATGATATTTAATATAAGAAAATACATTTATTACTACATCAGGAAAAATCAATAATTGGATTCTTCAACATTCTGTATTATTTTATGCAATTAAAAACCTCATTCCGAGGAAGCATCCATGACTTACACCAAATTGCCAAACAGCTCCACAGCACACAGAAAAACCAAGAAACGTTAGAGTTCTTAGAGTTCAGGAAGGTGAGATGATTTGTCCAAATTCATATAACTGGTAAGTGGCAGTGGTACAACCAGAACCCAAGTCAGGCCTCCTTATATAGCCTTGTTGCTCCTCATGGCCAAATTTAAGGAAAAAGGAGATACACACAAACACACATACAGACACACACACACACACGCACACATTAGTAGAAATGGTGTTTTCTGTAGTTGTGTAGCCTGATGACCTTGAGCAATGCCCATGATTCTTTCTTTTTTCTATATACCTGCTGCATAAATCTTGAAATACCCATCCACACAGAAAGAATGGTCACTACTCCACAACTACCCCTATCTCATTAGTAAGTGAGTCAGTAAGCATTGCCCACTCTAACCACATGGGTTGAGTCATGACAGGATATGAGGATTAAAAAATTATCAAACATGGTGAAAACATCGCTCTCTCTCTGGATGAAAGTTACACCTCTTGGTTGCAATTTCTTAAATGTTTGGGTCACTGAAGATTTCATGGTCCATGCTCTTATTGATGTCCTGCCCAAATTTCCTGAGTGTAATTATTTTCTGCTGATTTCCATTCCTGCAGTTGTTTCACTTAGATACAACATTTTTAATTTAGGTTTCGAAATTGTTTTATGGCATTTATTTGCATCGTTAAATAGTTGGCATGATTCAGTGTAGATTTCTATTTTAGCATGTAGACAATTTTGAAAATATGAACCCTTATGAGCTGCAACTCTTATGTTTTGTAGGAAACTACAACAGTTGAGTATATAATATGTGTTAATATATACTCAATCAATATAAATATTATATGATAGCATGTAATAATATACTCAACTATTGCAGGAAATGCACATGAGTTCATATTTACTAAAAGTACTATACATGAAGAAAATCAAATTAATAAGTGGGGGACAGTTACAAAATATTAAGTAAACATATGTATGCTAAGTTTCTGCATAGTAAATAATAGAACTGAGACTTGGACCTGAACTGTTCAATTCCAAGATATAATACCTCCATCCCCTTCCAGCACACATATGTGATGGCATAAGCACTAAGCCATATACAAATACATGTGTGTGTGCAAGAAAGTGGGGAAGAACAAGCCTGCAAATCAGAAAAAAATTAAAAGATTATCTTAATTTTAACTATGAGTGCATATTTTCCCCTAATAGTAATGTATTCACTTATTCCTTGAAGAATGTTTCAGCGTAGAAGAGCTAGACCCTTTGGTAGAGAAATGACTAGCCCATCTGCCAACGGCCTCTGTGTATAATCACAATAGTCTGATTTTAAAAGGGAAAATTCTTTCAATATATAGCTAACAAAAAATAGAAAAGCTAAAGGAGCCAGTTGGACATCTGGCCAGGCAAGGACAGGTACTATTCCTGGCATGTAGTATAAAGTGTGCCTTGTGAGGATGAGTCTTTTAATGACTTGGTATAAATGAAGTTCTTTGGCCTATTTCCAGCTTTTTTCTTGCACAACCTCAGCATGTGTGTGTGTATTCCTGGTGTTAAAGCCAGCCTTTCCTTCTAGGGTACCACCCTTTTCCTACTGTACAGACTAATATAGCTCACGAAAGGGCACCAAATGGTTGGTTGGCTGCAACTATTCCTGTTAATGCAGTAGATATTTCTCCCTTTGTACCTCTTAACTGCCATTCTTTCCACGTGCTATTTCTTCAGCCTGGAGTAATTATTGTAGTTCATTACCTACTTGCTTTTCCCTCCTCCTCTAACCTCCTGTCCTGGGGTTGCTTTTAGCCAAAGAAACCCTAACTAGGATAGGGAACCATTCCTACATATTTTGATAACATTTTCATTCATTTCAGCTATCCCCACTTGCAAGTTAGAGGGCTGACTCAGTCATCCCCATCTATCTGTCAGTCAGCACATTCTGATGGGGTGTTTTGCATATGTAAGTTATGGTGACACCTCAAATTCCCTGAGATATCTGCCCTCAGGGCACTTAAAATTTAATTAGGTAGATAGCACATGTCCACAAAAAGTTAGCTAGCAACCCCACAAGATCATTTCAAATAAGTATGAAAAGAGTGGTGGCGCCAGGTGCGGTGGTGGCCCATGCCTGTAATCTCAGCACTCTGGGAGGCCAAGGTAGGTGGATCAATTGAGGTCAGGAGTTCAAGACCAGCCTAGTCAACATGGTGAAACCCTGTCTCTACTAAAAATACAAAAATTAGCTGAGAGTGTTGGTGCGCACCTATAATTGCAGCTACTCAGGAGGCTGAGGCAGGAGAATCACTTAATCTCAGGAGGTGGAGGTTATGGTAAGCCGAGAATATTCTACCACTACACTCATGGTGCCTGGGCAACAGTGAGACTCCTTCTCAAAAAAAAAGAGTGGTGGCAAAAATAGGTGCCACATGGGTTGAAAGGATCCCTGTGAGTTGGAGTTAATTGGGAAATAGTCATGAAAAAATTGAAACCATTTGCAGCTAGAAATTCTAGGTCTGCATAGGATAGAATCATCTCACCAGTGTTAAAAGACATTAAATATATCTATAATGACACAAATACAAAGACAGTGTTTATACAGTATTGAAAGATGTCACTGAACATAAAAAATAAATGAATATCATCACCTATTGAGGAACCCTTTTATTTGGGAAGAGGAAAGTTATGTTTATTTAGAACTGGACTAACTTTGTCTCAGAAGCCTTTCCCTGGCTGTAATCTGCCACTTCGGGAGACACGCTGTGTGTTACTCTGTACTCAGGAACTCTTACCCTGTATATACAGTCAGCTTCAAAGGTAAAAAGATGCAAACTAAGAGAATGTTAAAAATAGTCTGGATAAGAACGCCTTCTGTGTCTAATGCCTTAAGTTAGCTGAGTTTTCCTTTTTTTTCTTATAAGGAAAAGAGAAGCAAAGAAGTACAGAAAAGGAGGAAAAATGAACTTTTAAGTAGGTGGTGAGAAAAACCACATGGATAAAAATTATAAACAATACTGCTTGGCCTCTTATGGAGTGGGCTCTTTGAATACCCAGTGAGGCATGTTTACCAGAAGAAGAAAGATTGAGTTGGCTGGCGCCTCTTAAATGTGCACACTCAATAGTTCGGGACACACATATGCTTTTGTGTGTGTTTTCTCACAGGACACTTTCAGCTGCCAATCTTTTTCTAATCTCACTTGTCTTTTCAAATTGAGGAAGGTATGGGATTTCTATAGAGGACATAGATATGTAAAGGTCCATTAGGAAGTTATCTGATATTTAAATGCAAAAAAATGCAATTAAAATCCCACTACCCTTTTTATAGTTTGTTTTCTTTATTTGAAGCAGGCAGGAATTAAAAACAACTGAAACCATTTTTTAAAACCTTTCAAGAAGTTCATTTTTGGAGTAAGCCCAAACATACAGTCAGTAAGTCACTATTTTCACAAAGAGTTGAGTGATGGAAAGCAGAAGCTGTCATGGAAAGTGTTATGTGAATATTCTCATTAAATTAAAAAAAAATGGGCTCTGGGTTGGAAGCAGTCATTTCTTTACCTTTTAAAAACTCTAGCAAATTATTTCCCTTTAGAGGATGATCATTTGAGCTAATTTGCCTGCATTCCAAATATTATGGGCCTTGTGATAGTACACATTTTTTTTTTGGCAACTTCCTCCCTTGGTCTGTGGGCAGATTCTGGGCATGTCTCAACAAAAAGTTGAGACTATTCAAATTCTGAATGTAGTGACTGTCTCATTGATTTTGATTGACAGGATTTCGTACTGCATAATTTACTTAGTAATGTAAATTGTGAATATAGTTCATATATGCTTCCTTTAGCTCCCACTAAATTACTGTAGTAAGGTATATTTTAACATGGACTATCCACAAATTATTTCAACAATTGTTGAAAACTACGAAGCAGAGGTTCTCAAAGCTTAGATTCTCAACTAGCAGCTGCAGCCTCACCTGGGAACTTGTTAGCAATGCAAATGCTCAGTCCCCATCCCAGGTTTACCTAATCAGAAGCTCTGGGAGTGGTGCCCAGCAATTTGTGATTTAACAAGCTATCCAGGTGACTTGGATGAGTTAAACTTTGAACACCAATGCTACAGAGCCTAAGAGTTGCCTGTACAATGGAGCAAAAGTAAAAATATTTGCTACTCTAAAAAGAAGCCCCAAAATCTTAATTTTGTTTTTTTTCTGGGACAAATCTGTTAGAACACAATTTTATAACATACCATCCTATAACATGATGGACTTAGCCTTTCTTCATGCATTCGACATAATCTAAGTAGTTGTAGATTTCTTAATGCTCCTCATCTGAAATATTTAATATAGGGATGACTGTGATATGCCGTATATTAGTAATTTTCCAGATGACAGTTTTGGGTGCAATAAAATCCAGAGAAAAATTTAGCTCTGCCAGCAAAGCTTTAAGAAGATCCCCGTTAACTTTAGCATTTAAGAAATATTCCAAAAGTGAAGATTAATAGTAATACCACAATGACTGAAAATTATGGTACATTACACACGAAAATAGTCTTCATTCTGTCATTCATAATTCTCTTCACATAACTTAGAAAAAAGTATCTGAGAAATAATACTATATAATATTTATATTCAGACTATAATAAATATATAAAAAGACCTTACAATCATTGTTAACAAATGTCATTTTATTATGCTGAAGCTCTAATTCTTTTGGCAAATTTTTTTGTTCTTTGTTGCCAAAAAGAAGACATAGGCAAGCTGTATTGCACAATAGAAAGTTTCAGCTAGAGATATGGGTAATACAATCTCCAAACCTGGTTCTGCCACTGACAATGGGTAAATGTGATCAAGGTGCTTAGCTGCTCTGGACTTCTGTTGTCTCTATTATAAAATGAGGAGGTTGGATTCAATCTCCAAATTTTACTTCAATTGGCTATTGTAGTATAACAAACAATCATAAACATAATGGCTTAAAGCAGTAATAATTCATTATTTTTCATGAGTCTACAAGTAATGTGGGTGGTTCTGTCCCTTGGGTTAGGCTTGGGCAATGCCAGCAGGACTCACTGTAGTAAGACAGCAGGGTGGCTGGGAGCTGACCAGTCTTGGATAGGCTCCATGTGGTCTCCCCTCCTCCATAGCCTGGGCTTGTTCTCATGCACATGGCAGGGTTCCAAGAGAACAAGTGGAAGCATGCAGTCTCTGGAAGAAGAACAAGCATAACAATACAGCTGCCACATCCTGTTGGCCAAAGCAAGTCACAAGCCAGACAGATTAAAAGGCGGGGAAATAAGACTCCACTTTTGATGGGAGGCACTGCAAAGTCACATTGCAATAGGTATAACTACAGGAAGAATTGGGCTGCTTTGGCAATCATTCTACCCACCTAACTTTAAAATACTGCAAAATAGCAGGAAATAGATTCAATATAATCTCACAGAATGCTCACTGTGGAGTGTTTCAGGTATACAGAGATATTTAGGAAAATGGAAGATGCAGAAAGGATATAACGTATTTGGGAAAACTGAAGTAAGCATGTTTTAAGCAAGGCTTCTCTTTAATTATTGTCTGAGTTTCACATAAAGTCTGCTTCATCAACTGGATAAATATTTGACTGCTGTTCAGTAAATTGCATTAGTTTACTTTAACTGTATGCTCAGCCTTATTCAGGCATCCTACATTAGGCAATGTACTGTGTAATGCATCTCTGCAGGTGACCAGAGCTATTCTCTGTATGAGGTAAATTAAAACTCATATTTTAAAAATTAAACATTCTTGCACTTCATGATTTCAATATTTAATTATAACCTGTGTCAAGGCCTAATCTCTGACTGAGTCAGGCATGAAATTAATCAAAAAAAGAGGCAAAAGCTTAGCAATTCTTCTACACTGTAAAAATAATGTGGTTTCTTTAGTCACACAGTGATGATGTTCCTATCCATTTCATGAGGAAGACTCTGATATCCAGTAAGTTCATAGGTATATGATGACCGTGACCTGTTCAGAAAAGTCAGTAACGTGAAAGAATATTTATTAATTTTATCAGGAAACTAAACCTCTTTTTTAAAAAAAAGGTTAAATGATCAATTATTGAGCTTACTGAAAGAAATAATAGGATATAAAGTTAATGTATTGATATCCTGTGTGGAGCAAAAATAAAATATATCCAATAGTATATTTGTTGTCATTGTCATGTTTGTTCCTACTTATACTTTATATCAGTTCTTCAGAAACTGCTTGTATGAAAGAATTAACACATTATTCCTAGGAAGACATGCTTACAAAAATAATACACGATTGCAAGTTTTATTCCTACAAGAATTTGCACAGATTATGGAATTATATTGATCAAAAGAGGAAAGTATCACATTAGAGAAAGGAAATAAATCTATCAAGTTTAGTTAGTAGAATTAGATAGCATTAAGCCAGTGATTTCATACCTGTGAAACACCAGGTGCAGGTTACTGAGTCATTGGGATGAAATAGGCAAGTTAAGATGATCACATTATTTTCCTCGGCACAAGAGCAAGATAAACTAAAATACTATTAAAGTTTGACAACATGGAGCAGAAATTTAATTGAGCCTTGTTGATTTAATCATTGCCTTGGTTAAATGAGTTGATTACTTATGCAATGAAAATGAAAAAGTCAGAGGCAAATTAAATAAATAGTAAGCAGACCTGGAGGAATACATATCTTTATTCGGTCTACCTCGAGGAAATCTGGGATCAGTTTTATGGAGTAGGCACAGAAAATGAACATGAAGGGATGAATTTATATCTACACAGGCTGTTCTGACCCTGTGTGCTCTGGAGCACCTTGGATTCTGTAGTGTTAATGCTTCTCCCACTAGTTTTGGTTGCAGTGTTCTGAAGCATTGGCTCTACTTGTAACACAAATAAATAAATAAAAATAATAAAGCTGTATTAGTCTGTTCTCACACTGCTATAAAATACTTCCTGAGACTGGGTAATTTATAAAGCAAAGGGATTTAATTGACTCACAGTTATGTTTGACTGGGGAAACATCAGGAAACTTACAATCATAGTGGAAGACAAACGAGAACCAGCATCTTCTTCACAAGGTGGCGGGAGAGAGAGAACACAGGGGAAACCATCACTTTTAAACCATCAGATGTCATGAGAACTCCCTCACTATCGTGAGAACACCAAGGGGAAAACTAAGCCTATGATCCAATCACCTCCTACCAGGTCTCTCCCTGGACATATGGGGATTACAATTCAAGATGAGATTTGGGTGGAGACACAAAGCCAAACCATATCAAAAGCCTAACATCCATAACTAGACTAAAAATGATATAAAGTTCTTCAAGGTTTGGAAAGAGATTAGAAGCACAAAGCAATGAATAAAACTGACACCACAGGACTGCTAGATTAAAAGTGGGAGCCCGGAAGTATATGGATTGAAAGTCCACATGAGATGAGGTCTTAAGCCAGGCTTTCTGTTGGTTGAGGTGAGGCTCCTCTGCATTTGAAAGGAGCTCAGGAGAACTGTTGCCAATATCTTACTGGGGCTTCATCTTACAGGATGTCATGCATGTAGGGTTGAGAGAAGAGAGGTCATGGGTGAAACATTCCTATAGGCTCCTGTCGAGAAAATGAACTAAGTTGCTTCATAGCTTGGTAGCTGAATCTGTTATAGTTATTGCTTCTTAACAACACAATAGTCACAAATTTCCACTCTAAACCCAAATGTGAACTGAGGATGAGGTGAAGAAAGCCTAGGAGAAATTACAAAATTCCTATGATGGGTAGGGTGAAGAAAAATAGAGAAAGATAAAAAGAGAGAGAAAAAAAAATCAAACTAAATCCAACCAATTTTTTTTCCATTCAAATCAACCTGCAAAATAAAATTTCAAAACACACAAAGAAAGCTACACTTAAAAAGATAGTAAAACAAACATGGCTCACTCCTGTAATCCCAGCACTTTTGGAGGCCAAGGCGGGTGGATCACTTGAGGTCAGGAGTTCAAGACCAGCGTGGTCAACATGGTGAAACCTTACCTCTACTAAAAATACAAAAAATTAGCTGGGCATAGTGACAGGTGCCTGTAGTCCCAGCTACTCAGGAGGCTGAGGCAGGAGAATCACTTGAACCCAGGAGGCAGAGGTTACAGTAAGCCAAGATTGCACCATTGCACTCCAGCCTGGGCAAAAAGAATGCAATTCCATCTAAAACAAACAAAACAAAACAAAATAGAACAAAACAAAAACCACACACATAAAAACCCAACAATGGAAGCACAGATTCACTTCATATGAAGAGAATATAATGAAAAATCTCACAAAGCCTTTTTAAGTTGATTATATAGGCAGTGGCCAAAGAAACAAAAGAAGTTTTAATATTATATAAACAGTAGAAGAAATTAAGAAAGGGAAACAAATACAAATGAAACAGACATAAGACCTAACACCATAAAAACCCTAGAAGGAAACCTAGGCAAAACCATTGAGGACATAGGATGGATTCTTTATTCTGATGTAGTGTCCCTACTAATGCTTTTCGGCTTAAATTCCATTTTGTCAATTATTAACATTTTTGCTTTCTCTAGTTTGTATTTGACTTATATATCTTTTTTCTTCTCTCTCCCTTTTCTCTCACTTTGTTCTAAACAAGTCTCTAGAGTCTCTATATTTAATATGATATTCCCTTTATTATAGTAGGTAAGTTCAATCCATTTATGTATAGAATAATAACATAGATTTGGCATGTTTTTACCAGTTTATTTTCTGTTTTCTAGCTAACATTATTTTCCTTTGCTTTTGCTTTCCTTCTTTGCTGTTGTATTGATAGAGATTTTCATTTTTCCCTGTACTGATTTAGAAGAAATGTATCACATTTAAGTAGATATCTGTAAAATTTAAGCAAAAATGCTTAACTACTAAAACATGCTTAACTCTGAATTTTCCTAAAACTTCTTAATGTTATTCAGAATTTCAGTACTCTTCCTGAATATAACAAGAAATTTAGCTTGCATTAACAGTGCAATAAACACTTTCAGTTTGTTTTTGCAGTGTACATATGTATTTATTATCATTTTTAATGCAAAATTTTGTGATTATTTAGTAGCCACAAGTTAATTAAATTTTGTTACCTATTTTTTCAATGTTTATACTTTTTTAGTAGACTTTATTTTTTAGGGCAATTTTATGTGCATAGTAAAGTTGGGCAGAAAGTATAGAGTTCCTATGTGCTTTCTGCCCCCACACATGCAGCCTCACCCATTATCAACTTCCCACAGCAAAATGGTATGTTTGTTACAATCTATGAACATACACTGACACATCATTATCACCCCAAACTCACAGTTTACATTAGGATTTACTCTTGGTGTTATATATTCTGTAGTTTTGACAAATGTATGACATTATAGTATCATACAGAGTAGTTTCACTGCCCCCAAAATTCTCTGAGCTCAATTTAGCCTTTCCTTCCACTAAACTCTGAAAACCACTAATCTTTTTAACTGTCTCCATAGTTTTATATGGAAACATATAGCTGGAAGCATACTGTATATAACCTTTAAGACTGGCTTCAATCACTTTGTAATTTGCATTTAAGTTTCCTTCTTTTTTTTTTTTCATGGCTTGATAGCTTTTTTCTTTTTAGTGCTGAATAATACTCTATTTTCTGGATGTAACACCGTTTATTTTTCATTCACCTTTGGGAGGACATCTTGGTTACTTATGAGTTTTGGCAGTTTTGATAAAGCTACTGTAAACATCTGTGTCTAAGTTTCCATACAGACATAAGTTTTCAATTTATCTGGGTAAATTCCAAAGGAGTATGATTGCTGGATCCTATGGTAAGAGTATGTTTAGTTTTATAAGAAAGTATCAAAATGTATTACAAAGTGGTTGTACCATTTTGCATTCCCACCAGCAATAAGGATGGGAATTATTATCTTGCTCCATACATTACCATTGAGTGTTGACACCATTTTGGATTCTGGCCATTCTAATATATATGCTTAATTTGCATTTCCCTGGTGACATATGACATGAAGCATCTTTTCACATACTTATTTATCATCTATATATCTTTTTTGGTGAGGTTTCTTTTCAGTCCTCTTGCTCATATTTAATTGGTTTGTTCATTTTCTTAATGTTGAGCTTTAAGAATTCTTTGCACATTTTCCATAACAATCCTTCATTAGATATGTCTTTTGTTAGTATTTTCTCTTAGTTTGTGGCTTGCCTTTTCATTCCCTTGACAGTGTCTTTTTCCAAGGAGAAGTTTCTCATTATAATGAAGTCCACTTGTCAATTATTATTTTTATGGAACATGCCTTCAGTGTTGTATCAAAAAAGTTATCACCAAGCTCAAGGTACCTGGATTTTCTCCCACATTAATTTCTAGAAGTTTTATATTTGCATTTTACATTCAGGTCTATGATACACTTCATTGTTGTTTTTTGTATGTAATGTTTTTCCTACCAGTATATTTTCCTTCTTACTAAACTATATCATTTAACAGCTCATTTGAAGAATGTGTGTGGAGGTAAATTATTTAAAGATGGAAAATAATTTTATTTTTCCCTCAGTTTTAAATAATAGTTGACTGGCTGTAAAATTCTAATTAACTATTTTAAAATGCTATTTTGCTATTTCTTATTCTATTTTCGCCACTGTTGCTGTCAGTTTAACTGTTATATGTTGTAAATCATCTGGTTTTTTTCTTATCATCTTAAAGTTTTTCTCTTTATTTTTGATATTATGTTGTTTAATTGCAACATGTCTAGGTATGAATGTGTTTTGATTTTCTTGTTTTGTCTTCTGATTAACATATGAAATAAAATTTTGATCTGAGGTTTCAATTTTTTTCATATATGAAATTTTTTTTATCTATTTATCTTCAAATATGACTTAACCATTGGGCTTCCCATTCTTTTCCTCTGAATAGCCTATCATATCTCTTTATCTATTCTCTGTGGCCCTGAAGTGAGATTTCATGTTATTTTTCTCCCTGTCCTGTTTTTTAGTGAATTTATTGTCAATGCATTTCAATTTATTTCATTTATGTATTTATTTATTTATTTATTGAGACAGAGTTCACTCTTGTTGCCCAGGCTGGAGTGCAATGGCATGATCTCAGCTCACTGCAACCTCCCCCTTCCAGGTTCAAGCAATTCTCCTGTCTCAGCTTCACCAGTAGCTGGGATTACAGGTGTGTGCTACCTACTTGGCTAATTTTTTGTATTTTTAGTAGAGATGGGATTTTACTATGTTGGCCAGACTTGGTCTTGAACTCTTGACCTCAGGTGATCTGCCCACCTCAGCCTCCCAAGTGCTAGGATGATAGTCATGAGCCAACACGCCCAGCCTGCATCTCAATTTATTAATTCTCTCTTGATTATATCCAGCCTACAATTTACCCTATTCATTTACTTTTTATTTCAATAGTTGTATTTTATATTTCCAAGATTTATTTTTGTCATAAGTATCTGTTTCATTTCTTTTTTTTGACCTTTTAGAACTGTTAGATGTTTATTTTATATATACATATTATATATATATATATATATATATATATAATATGTATATTATTGTACTTTAGGTTCTGGTGTACATGTGCAGATCATGCAGGATTGTTGCATAGGTACATGCATGGCAATGTGGTTTGCTGTCTCCATCCCCCTGTCAACTATATCTGGTATTTCCGCAGTGTGTGATG